>CAXKVX010001594.1:0-159842 GCA_964058865.1 Eleocharis quinqueflora
CACTCACTTGATCTAGTGGATGGAATGACGGCATATGCTCGTGGACCATAAGTCAAATGAGCAGACTTGTCCTTTCCAGAAGATGTGGTAGATCCACATTCCACTGTGTCATCTACCACTCTCTTTCCATCGCTTATTGCTTTCTTTTTCATCAGCAAATCAAGCATTGCATTTTCCTCTTCAGAGAGAGTATCACCCATTACTCCCCCTTCCTCATTATCATTTACCGTCAGATTTGCCCGGTAACCTCTTCCACCGCCTCTGCGGCCTCCACGCCCTCTACCACGACCTCCAGGCTGGCCTCGACCACCTGAGTTCCTATTCCTTTGTAGTTTAGGGCATGTGTCCCTTAAGTGACCTATCTCGCCACAATTGTAACACTCACGGGTCTCTCCTCTAGATCCGATGTTACTTGTATTGGAGGCTGCTAGGACTTTGGGAACAACGCATGTCCCAGAGGGCCGAATTGAGCGCTACAAGGCTCGACTAGTGGCAAAAGGGTACAGTCAGACCTATGGCATAGACTATGATGAGACGTTCGCACCTGTGGCAAAGATGAGTACGGTGCGGACGCTGGTTTCTTTAGCCGCCAACGGAGGATGGAATTTACACCAACTGGACGTGAAGAATGCCTTTCTTCATGGTGAACTGCAAGAAGAGGTGTACATGGAGGTACCACCAGGATTTGGTACAAATCAGTCAGTTGGTAAGGTGTGTAGCCTCAAGAAATCGCTTTATGGACTGAAGCAATCACCGCGAGCTTGGTTTGATATGTTTAGGAAAGTTATGGTAGGCATGGGGTACAAGCAAACCAATGCAGACCATACGGTCTTCTTCAGGTGGAAGGGAGACCACATCACTGTGCTAGCAGTGTACGTGGATGATATGATCATCACAGGTGATGATGAGAGCGAGATAGCTCGACTGAAGGCGAGATTGGGAAAGGAGTTTGAGGTGAAGGATATGGGGCAATTGAGATATTTTCTCGGGATTGAGGTAGCACTTGGTGCGAAGGAGATTGTTCTATCCCAGCGAAAATATGCGCTAGACCTACTCAAGGAGACGGGCATGCTGGGATGCAAGCCCGCTGTTACTCCCATGGACCAAAAATGCAAGTTGAGTGCAGAGGCCGGAGAGCCTGTTGACAAAGAACGGTACCAGAGATTGGTGAGCCGTTTGATCTATCTGAGTCACACGCGTCCAGATATATCATTTGCAGTAAGCGTGGTGAGCCGTTACATGCATGATCCTAGGAAAGGACATATGGACGCAGTGTATCACATTTTGAGATATTTGAAGAGTGCACCTGGAAAAGGAATAGTTTTCAGAAGGAATGGACACTCAATCGTTGAGGGTTATTGCGATTCGGATTGGGCTAGTTGTGCTGATGACAGGAAGTCCACATCTGGATATTACATGTTCGTTGGAGGTAACTTGGTCTCCTGGAAGAGCAAGAAGCAACCAGTGGTCGCGAGGTCCACTGCAGAGGCATAGTATAGGGCCATGGCTTTGAGCGTTGCAGAGATGTTATGGCTAAAAGCCTTGTTGACAGAGCTCGATTTGAACCGGAGAGCCCCGATGAAGCTGTGGTGCGACAACAAGGCTGCAATTAGTATTGCGAACAATCCTGTGCAACACGACCGAACCAAGCATGTGGAGATTGATAGATTCTTCATCAAAGAGAAGCTGAATAGTGGAGTGATAGAGTTGAGGCATGTAGTCACTAAAGAGCAAGTAGCTGACTGTCTCACTAAAGGATTGGGTTCACTAGATTTAGCTAGGTGTTGTGACAAGATGGGCTTGAAGGATATCTTTCGTCCATCTTGAGGGGGAGTGTTGAGATTTATGGCATTTTGTATTAGTTTTAGTATGTATCAGATTTTAGGTCTTTTGTAGGGTCTTTAGTGTAATAGTGACATTATGAGTATTTTGAGAGACTAAAGTGCAAAAGAGTCTGTAACTTTATATATACCCAGCTGGGGTCATTAATGAAATATCCTTTTTTTTGCTCATCTTTCTTCTTATTGTATGAACTATTGTTATGATTATGATTTGTTCATTGCTGTAGATCTAACAAACGTCTGTTACTTACCTCCACTTGCATGAGATGCGCATGTACTCTGCTAACAAGCTTTAAATCTAAATAAATGTTGGTCTAAACCGAATATAATTCTCTTTCAAAATTAAATCTGATCAAAGAGATGTATGCATTCCTAAACACTACCTAAGCAAACCAAGTCCCCCTAAAATTCATGTGCACGACAAGCTAGCACAAATAGAAAAAGATTCAAAAGGAAAGAAAAAAGTAGCAGCAAACGCAAAAGAAAAATGTTCAAACAAACAGAATAAGATGGCAAGCAAAGATAGAAAAAAATATCAAAAAGAAAAGGAACGTGACAAATACAGGTAGAAAAAATATTCAAGAGAAGAAAAAAGAAGCAATAAACACAAAAAGAAAAAGATTCAAAAGAAGAGAGAAAAAAAGGTAATAAAGGGGAATTGCCCAGCATGATAATCTTTACATTAGCTGAAATATTATTTACAAACAATTTTTAACAAAAAAAAGCAGGCAAGAAATCTCCTCTACTGTCTGATTAGATAGTACGGAGAACCAAAAACTTGGGTGTCTGGTATGCAAATTTAGAAGACATGGGTTTCTGCTTGCTGGTGCAATAATAAATTGGAAAAGCTAAATATAAAAAAAGAAGTGTCTAAAGCTTCCACAATGATATGATTATTTTTCATAGTACACATGGGAAATGGTTTACAATTGATAAAATTGTCACATAAAATCTATGTAAAATTAAGTTATAAATCCTATGATTACGAAATGATGATAAGCATAAAAATAATCCACAAAATGAGGTATTTTAGCCATGCTATTAATTATGCAGTGTATTTGCTGTACATTAGATCATATAATATCCATTATTTTAAGACAGAGACACCTAAGCCAGTAGAAAGATATGAGCAATGTATCACATTACCTCCAGTGCAAGCAATACAAAATTCTGGGTGATTAAAAAATTTATACAATACTATCAACTGCTTCCATTCATCGAATTATCTTAATTGTAATGCCTATCCCCTCTTTCGAACTCTATTCTGAAAACAATTAACAGTTCAAAAAGAAAGAAAAATGACGGATTCATTAGTTACTGGAAAAGAAAATACAAAAATAAATATAACACCTATAAAATATATAAGACCTGTAATGATGAGGTCACAGTTTTGCTACTCTTACCTGCCATAAAATAAATAAATGAATAAACAAATAATAAAAATAGTATCTTTAAAATATGGGAACTTTCCCTTCTTTGAACATATACCTTTTGTGTTATGATAGAGAACAGCAAAAAGGGAATAAACATTCAATTCCAAGCAGAAAAAAAAGGATATTTACAAAATTAATAAACAGTCCAGCAACAACAGATGACATTAAGAGATCTTATTTTGCGCACTTGGTAATTGTTACTTCTATTTATAGGGATTTTGCAGAAGCTACATTTTACATTGATATAACCAGATGGCTTTGGCCATTTCATTCCAAAACAAACACAAAAAAGAACCATCTAAGAACACTACATGGGTGAAAAATGATAACCAAGCAGAAGGCCAAAGAGAAGCTTACCCAAAGGAACCTTTGTTCTCTTGAGATTAATTAGAGCTTCATCAGAAGAAGAATACTGTTTTTCTGACTCATCTTCATTACTTGGAGTAGCAGTTTCACCACTGCTATCAACAGAATATGGCCTATGTTTACCATTATGTAAGAATTTTGAATTTGCATTTTGCAATGACATAAATTAACCCTAGTTCTTATCTGCATGTGTGTGAGCAGTTGGGGGCGGGATGAACAGTGACATACCTCTCTATTCTACATGCTTCCTTGTTTCTGAGAGCTCTTGACTTGGAAGGATCATACACATTTTTCCCCAGACTTTTTTTTGCGCTGCTAAAAAATCATTATAGAAATAAAAGAAAATGTATTACGTTGTTTTTAAAAAATGGTCTCAAAATAGGTTTCATGATCAAATAAAAGAAATGCTTACCAGTCTTTGGGATGAAACTTCGACAAGTCCTGAAAAAAAAAAGTTGTCATCATTCCGCTCTCTTAGACACAACATTAAATGGAGAGGGTACCTTGTCTTTAAGATCTGTAGTGTCGTCAACAGTTTCCCACTCCTCATCCTCTAGTATGACCAGATCTTGTTTGCCATCATCAAATACAATCTACAAATATATAAGTTAGCAAGTAGAAAATACTACAGGTACGTGTCAAGACCGAAATTAATTAATATATATTTGAAGATAAGAAGTACCTCATGGCATGAGTTTTGAGAAGTAAAGGATCTGACTGTTCCATAGTTATAACTAGAGTAAGAACCAAAATGATATTTGAGAAACCAAAATCAATCAATCATTATGTATTAACAGATAGTTTTTTGTTACACTTAAGAGATTTTACCACATTGCAAAAGGATCCCATACTTTGATTCTGCGACCTACAAGTTCTTCACCTGAGACTAACTTTTCCTGGTAATAATATAAATGTATAAAATTCTTAGGTTAACATAAAAAGGAGCAGATTATAGTATCAGCACCCGATTGTACTAGTTCAGAATTTCTTTGAGCTTCATTTTTTGGATGAAATTTAATAAAATTTTGAAATATTATTTATATACAAAGTTGATTTATATTTAAATTTCTATCTGTATATCCCAACCAAACAGAACCCGAACCTCAACAAATAAGGGAAAGATCTACTGAACAAGTACGAACTCATTAGGTACCAGACCTCCTTGCCAATGGTACCGGGATACAATACAACAAAGAACAAAACCAAACAACGGAAATTACACTTACGCTGCAATCCTGACTACAATTAGGATTTTCCTTTCCAGCTTGGAGGGTCTTCATGCAATTTCTCTTCTTAATTGGAGGATTTTCATTTTCTATCAGAGATACAGAATCTGATTCAGTCCCAGTCAAACTCTGAGAATGTACAGTCACTGGATTGGCGCCCCCTGACCCGCACGAAGACACTTTGTCCTTTTGTGAATTGTGTTCATTTTTATCACTTTTATCAGAACTTTCAGCTCTTTTTCTGGAACGAACTGCTGGTGCTTCAGGAGTTGCGAGCTGTACAGGTTTGTTCTGAGAGCCTGATGATGCACTTATCTTTTCTTTACTTTGTAAAGAACTTGAGTGAGTCTTCACTATCAATTTACTGGAGGCCTGATCAATTGTAATCATCATGTGACGAAGCTAAAATCAGCCTTTACCATAAACTAAGGCAAAATAATATAAAAAATTACTGAAACAAAATTCTTCAGTTTTTATGTGCCTTTGAATTGTAGTAGTTTCTGGGTCTTTTTCTTACAAGGTCTAAGGTCAAACCAGTGTTTTAAAAGCTTTTGGTGGGCCTGAGGATATTTCAGATTGTAATTTACGTTGACTGATAAGTTATTTGTATATTAGATACTTGCCAGATTTTAGCAATACTGGTCAGGGAAGGACAGATGTTAGCTAGTTTGAGGTCACTACATTCCAGAAGATTGTCATTGTTTGAGCTTAAACTGAATCCATTGAGCTTGAATAATGCCAACATTATTTTTAAAAAAAAGAAAGACTCAAAAAAAGAGGAAAAAGGTGATTTTAGCAATTCAAGAAGAAGAAGCACGAACCTGAGTAGAGGAATCATGAGCTTTAAGAATTCTCATGACAAAGCTCTCATCAATGATTTTGCCGTAGACATTTTTTCCCTAAATTAATATAAAGTAGCCAATACCCACCATATTTTCATAAGTTTTTAAAAAGATAACCAACAGAAGCAAAAAGGATAATACATCTAATGAAGAACTGGAAATCTCAATGACTCTTGCCCATCCCCCGATTTCATATAAGAGTTTTTGTACTTGTGACGAGAATGCAGTTAATCAGGACAATGGAGGGCAGTAGGGAACAGGTGCAAATGAGGATTTGTTTCATGTTTTCTAGGGTATGCATGCATTTCTTTAAGTTCGAGGATTAGGCACAAAATCGTAATGGAAAATGGTGAATTAGGTAAGGGTAGTTTGATACTCTTCCAAAGCAAAAGGCAAACAAATCGTAATATGTCGAGTTAGAGGTTTTGGAGGGGCCGGCATAAATCAAAAGAGAAAAGTCAAAAAGTAAAATTACCTCGGCACAACTTTCAGGGGTACAAGCCTTGTAATGGGAAGAGGGCAACAGAATTATTAGAGGAGAGCCTGACGACATCTTGCAACCCTTACTTAGTGCTTTTGTCACAAGAAGGCCAATTTTTGACAATTGTCGTAATTTCTGTATCAATAAGAAAGAAAGGTTCTAATTTCTTGGTCCAGAGAACACGGTGCAATTGTACTACATTGTTACAGTACTGTGCCTAAAAGGTGCATTTTCGATGTCTGATACAAGGATCAACCAACAGGTATAGACATGAGAAGATGCCTCAGTGCATCAGTCATAAGCATTTATACTGACAGACAGATTTGAGGTACGTGACAAAAGGTTGAAACAAGCTGCTTGATGAAAGCACTGCAGTTAAAACTTAACCAAGAAGCTTGAAGAAGATGAGAGCTGTTGAAGAATGACTTCAACCTCAAAACATGGACAAGTGTAGAAAAAAAGAATGCGAAACTAATACCTAGGGAAGGGAATTTGTAAATAGCAGTACAGATTTCTTTTGCAAAAAAATACTCCAATGGAATGGAGTCAATCTATATAAGATATCATATATTGAAGATTGAGTAATATTAGCAGTGGTTTATGCAATTACTCCTACAATCACAAAAGAAGAAAAAATGGTTATCAAAAGAGATTGAATGAAGAGAAACAGAACCTGAGTACTGTTATAGTCAACAGCATCTACAGCCTTCAACATAGCAGAAAATATGCGCACAAGAAACATAGCTATCGTACCAACTCCGTTTTCAAAGCCATGTAATATATCTGATCCAAGCAATGCTTTCAAGAGCACAATTAATGGGCTGCATTTAAATGAAAGGTGAAAGAAAACACAAACTATTAACGAGTTCCAAGCATAAAAATCTGTAGTGATCTCACATTGGATGTGAAAATAATACTTCTTGTCACAGGTTCTTTTTCTCTTGATAAAGAATGATTTCATTCTGATGAGCATTTTGCTAAACCCCAATTAACACTGAAATGTTGAAACTTTATATATTACTACATATCAATGTAGTTCTTACAGAATCTGTTATAGATAGATACCTCGACAGTTCTGTGTAGGCACCTACATCTAGAGAATCATCGGGTGGAAAATCCTCCAAACGCGCAAGAACATGGACCAAATAAACAACAATATATGCCGGGTGATTTGTTAATTTCTCCTTTTCTGACGCAAGATTGCTCTGACATGTTCGATAATTTTCTCCCAAATTCTTTAAGACCTCGGTCATGAACCTTCTCGACTGTAAGTAGGAAAAAATATTGAAACAAGTAGATATATAAAAAGTATAAACTAGAGAAATAAACAATCCTAAACAACGTACAAGTTTTAGAAAATTCAAGCAATTTGTCTCTTTTTATTCTATTTCATTTTGGCAGACATTATGTATTGTCCACTTGTCCTGATATACAAACCGGTTGTGCAGACTACCTGGATAACTTATTCATAGGAAAACAATAATTAAAACAAGTCATATATATTTCACATTCTGTCTTTAATATGTTAAATTTACCAAAAATAAGAACTATTGAATAGATTGAACTTGTAACGGTGATACATACATCGTTACGAATATCCCCAAGAGAATCCATTGACGCCAATGCGAAAGCACAAGCATATCTGTTCGGAAGCTTGTTTTCCTGTAGGAGGATGTATAGCTTCTTCAAAAAGGATATGCGCACAGTACTCGACGGATCCTGTATAAACATTCAGGAAAAATAACTACTTAGGTTTCATTAAATAGTATCACAGGCCATAGCACACCCTAGTGCCACTTGAAGATGTTGTATGGTATTACAAATATGCTTAAACAAAAACTGCCCAATTTACACTTGGCCTTGCCAGACCCTCTGTTGTGCAATTGAATATGTACCTCGATTGTGTAAAAAAGCAAAGGAAGTTAAGATGCAGAATAAAGAAACTAGGCCTTGTACATATGATACTAGCACCAGCTGGTATGATGGACTGGAAACTTCAATGTTTAAAATATATGCACCTTAGCTCTCAGGATTGTTAAGCAAAAAATCTTCGGTGAAATGTAGGAATCACATCTAGTAGCTAATTTTAAAATAGATTTCACGGCCACTTCTCTTAAGTAAGGCTTCTCACATTCACTACCATGTAAGAACAAAACAAAACCAAAGAAAACAGAGATCAGCAAGAAAAACTTCAGCATATTTATATCAAAGAAAGCATTCTAAAACATGAGCAGACAACCACGAGGTCAACAACCATACCCATAACTAACTTAAAAAGAAATTACAGGTGTTTGTGTTAGAAGGGGGGGGTTGCGAAGAACCTAATAGTAATTGATTTGAAGACACCTTCTTCAAGAATTATGCCAGATAGAATATTCAATACTTCACTTATTTGTTGCCTTGCATCAGTAAACTTATCTGGCAGATAACTCTTCACGAGCGCTTTAACACCATAAATCTGCATTACAGGTAACATTTTTACTATAAACATAGGATCATTTAGGTTGCCGGTACTTACATCTATACTGGTAAGCTATCATTTGGATAACAACACTTTCTACAAACTATCCTCCACAAGAATTGGCAAAGGTCTCAACTTTCCTCCATGTTACTTTTTATTTACATTTTTTGGTAATTCATCATTTTATAATAACGATTTAAACAAAACCAACTAATGACAGCCATGTTTTGTACCAGTCAATACCATCCCACCTTGTACTTGCAAGAGAGGCTGTAGAGGCCATCTTCATAAGAGCTTGGTTCTTCATATGATGCTACAAGCTGGACATGGAAATAAGAAGGTCAAGAAAGTTAAAATTTCTCTAAACAAATCTGGAAAGATCTATGGTGCTCTAATTGTCATATCTTCCTGCATAAGTAGGGGAAACTTCAGTAAAATTATAGGGATTGAGTCAACGAAGTTTGTGAACCCAGGTCCTAATAAGGGTTTATAAAAAAATTGATGCACCATAGAATCTACCAACAAATTCACCAAGAGACACAGTGAGGATCATATCAGAAACTAAATGTACCTCATCGGAGACGATGACCTTGTTCCTTAAAAATGGTACCAATTCTTTCTCATACTTATCAAATGTAGGAGGAGAAAATCGTGCTATCTGGCCTAATGACTGTAATACTGTAGGAACGTGACACCCATGGAAAAGCGCATCTTTAACTCTCTGCATAATAGATATGAATGATACTAAAGTAAGTGTACATACATGTGGCACAGCCTGTACCAAGCCGTGTACGAGTAGTTGAGATATTCAACAAAATACAATAGTTTTTAAATCTTGTGTTTGAAATAGTATCAAGTTCCCAACAATGAGGTCAGCAAATTGATAATCATCTCAGTATAGTACTCAAGGAGTCTCATCAAAAGGATGGTCAATACCTTATACAAACCAGTAAAAGTTCTGTCAGAGGGTTGCACCAAAGAAGTAATCACTGCAACTGCATATTTGGCTTCAGCACGGGTTCCTTCAAGGCATTTGCATTCCAAATACCGGTAGACATCACTGAAAACCAACAGATGAAGAGATAAGTGAATTAAAAGTAATCAAGCCTCTTTCCAACAATATAGCAACTCAATTTCATCTACTTTAGCCTTTAAAATTTAAAATAAAATCAGCTCTAAACAAGTTCTGATCCAAAATAAATAAAAATGGTTAGCATTACCAATAGAGGTAATTTCCAACACTAGTACTCAAAACCAAGAGAAAAAATAAACATATACAGATTTATCAAAATAATAAATGTTTATTTGCCTCAGCTTAATAGACAGATGACGGCACGATTTGGCTAGAAGCAGAAGAAACTTATCACTTGTCATATTAGACTCATCAGATAGCAATTCAATAAAATCCAGAAAGTACATCTCTGATCCTTTTAGTAAAGCTGGAAATGTTGTTGATACCGCCTGCATATAAAATTAAACAAGCTACGCTCATGCGCTGGACCAGATCTCATATGGTGTAGGTAAAAGGCAGTTAGAGTTAGATACAGTATATAGGGCTGTTGCTAGAATTATTTACAGATACAGAGAATTGGCAGCAGTTAGATTAGGTAAAGCTCTATATATATGTGATTCAGTTACTGTCTTGTAATCAATAGAAACAATTCAATACAACAAAAGATCGCTTCTTTACAATTTCTCTCTTTACTGTTTTAGTAGGGGTTTTGCAGTGTTATGCCACATATCCTGATATTTGTACATCAATAAGGCCCTTGTTAAGTCTAGATTTGGGTTAATTCAGCAATAACGGTGAGGTTCAAAAAAAAATCTAAAATGCAATAGTTCAAATAAGTACATGACCAGTTACAGGGACTCAGAAAATCTTACAATAAGAAGATCAAATGTAGAATCAGGGTCTTTAGCATCCCCATGTCTGAATGATTTCTGGAGTTGCTCAACAATGCATCGGACAATCTCACAATTAAGTAAAGAATGTGAACACTTCCATATTAAAGCTTTGAAGAAACTATTACTCTGATGCTTGTTCCCTATTCTTTTCAGAAACGACTCCTACAAGTGTTCAACAAAGAATTAGAGAAGTGACAGACAGTAGAAGTAATTTGTATAATAGTATAATAATTTGTGTATTTTGGGATGCTACAGAATCCGAAGGAATATCTTATGAAAATATAAAATTCAAGTATACAAGTTTTACAAAGCATAGAACAGAAGGGTAACTGAAACACAGAAGATGGTTTATTATATTTATAAAAGAATGTATGTTCTTAAGAAATAGAAGTGGTTTCAGTCATTTAATTAGCAGCCTTTTTATCTATCTCTTTGTTTCTGATTTCTTTTTTCTTTAAGTGAGGGGGAGGGCTGGAATTTATCCTCTTACACGTGCTGATTTCGCATTAGCTAAAGTGCTGGATTCATTGCATAAACTCTGTAAATCCTTGAAAATGTTCTTATCCTTCATCTGGTGCAAGCTATGGAAAAACTCAACAGCTTTGGATGCATCGGGGAAGTAGCATGACATCTTAGTGAAACATGCTAAAATCCTATTCTGTGCTTCTTCCGACAAATACTCCTAGAGAAGAACAATTAATAATGTACATAAATAAATAAACAAGCGAACAAAAGAATTAGCAAAAGAAAGCTGAAACCAACCACATAAATTGATAATTGAATTGATAAGGGAGTTTCTTTTCTTATTATTTTTTTTTAACAGGCAGAAACTTTTATTCCTTATTCCGATTGGTTTTCATTTCTAGCCTACCCCAACTTGTATGGGACTGAAGGCTTTGTTGCTGTTGTTGTTGCAGAAACTTTTATTCCCATTTCTTCTTGTAGATCAATATAGAAAGAAATGACATATAGAAAAAATGACAAACTTTTGCTTGCAGTCGAAGAGCCAAGTATGCTTGCATTTCCATATGCAACCTGTATAAAACAAACTATTAGGGGAAAGGGGTAGAAGGGGAAGAAAGATGGAAAACGGATGAAGAAACAACTAACAACACTAGTACCTCTTTTTCTGAGAAAGAATAGTACTAAATGCCTTAATATGAGGTAGCGTGAAGAGGGAGAAAAAAGCAATCCAGTGGCTTGCTCTTTCCTCAGGTGAAAGAGAGGGTGGAAACAGATCCTCAGCAAACACAAGCTCCAAATTTTTTGGCCTGTGACATGCAATAACCAGGCTTTATTCCAAAATAATAAACTACAAATATGATCCTTAAAGCATAGTTCTCAGAGAAAAAGAGATGAATTTCTAGGAGATAGAACAGACCTGAATGCATCAGTGTCTTTGTCAAGACAGAGCAGAAGAACATTGCATGGAATTTGTTCATAACATGAATTAACCAAAACAATACCCTTAGAGCACTTCTCACAGTAAAAACGGTAGAGATCCAATAACTTTTGCAAGACATTTTTTCGTACAGAAACCTACAAATACAAATGAAAGTATGTTTCTATATCGTGCATAAGCAAATCACTAGCTTGTATATTGCATATTGCTATGATTGTAATTCATGTACTACGTCCTTTTTTTATATAAGAGAGGACCGTGATCTTATATGACAGTATTGGAGTATCAATATGATGCTAGTATCTACAATAAACTTTGATATACTCAACCAGTGCTGCTCCACTGGCATCAATTACATACAGTACTACCTAAACCTAGCCCACATGACTGCACTAGAATATATCAATTTTGGGATCGAACCCCAATTTTAAGTACAATATTGGATCATAATCATACCTTCCTGTCACGCAGCCGCTCTGTTGCTCGTGAGACTATTTCTGGGGGAAAAGATTGTATGCTTAATTTAGCCAATTCACACACAGTAGAAACAGCCTGAATTCTCACTTTGTCTTCAGTATCTAATAATCTGCCTTCAATAGCCTCTGAATACATGTTTTTACAATAGTTAAAGCACAGGAAGTCAAATGTTTGCACATTTGGATCATTGATTAATATTTAACAATATCAGCCTGTCCCAGGCAAGTTTTAAGTAGAAATGGAAGCAGAACAATTTGCAGTTTACGTATACAGTTTGTAGGGTCATGGTATAGATGGTACATAATTTGTTTGTATATTGTAGCAATTTTCCCTAGTGTGTTTGTTTCTTCATACAGTTTGTAGGGTCTCTACAGAGAACTACTGCACCAAAATTGAATATCAATAATAAAATGCTGCAAAATTGATATCAATATAAACAATTGCAAGTCATGGACTTACTGAGAATAATAGATTCTTCGCCTCCAGTAGGGTCTGAAATAATAGAAGACTTCACACATTCTAGAGCTGCAATTCTGACTTGAATCGAGTCATCAGAAAACCTTCCCAAGAACTCAACAAAGAGTGTGGGGTAATCCTTGCACAAACGAAACTTAGAAAGCAAAACAAGCTCTCCTATCAACCGTACTGCCTCCAACCGTACATCAACATGATCAGACTACCACAGAAAGATGAAACCATTATAATTCACTAACATATGCATGGTTTATTTTACTCTTAAATGTCATATCAGTAGGGACCTCTTAACTGCTGGTGCGGACAAAAAAGATGTTCCTTAACTTCCCATTTGTAACTGGCAAAAAGACCGTCCTTTGTTTTCTTTTAGGGTTACGTGTGTGTGTGTGTGTTTTTTGTGGCCTTTTGGATTTCAGGTGCTCAGTGTATAACTATTGTTAAACTTTCTTTTCATTAATGAAATCTTGTCAGTGACCACTTAGGCCACTGACCTTAAAAAAAAGACTTTCAGTTGTAACTATTGACCTTTCTAGTACTAGGAAGGTGTTAGGACGGAGATCTTTCAATTTTCATAGGACAGAAATTGAAAATTTGTAGCTTCATTAGCAATGCAGTGCGTACCAATAATTCATTACTCAAGTTTGGAATAACAGAGAATAGAATCTGAGGAGAGCATCTGAAGACTTCAAGAATAATCCGGTGGTGAATTTGACCCAACAACATTCCTGAAGAGTTCACACTTTGCAAGCAAGAATTCAGAGAAGTTCTGATGTACGGCTCCAGCTTGTCCTCAAAATTTTTAATGACCAAGGATGCAAGCTCATATGGCTTTCCCTACAAACAATTAGATGGTAAATTTGTGCAGAACTTTAAAACTGACAACAAATGTTCTTCATCAATCAAAAGCTCAAGAGACTGGACAAAATGACAGAATTACCCTACTAAAATGAGGTACAATAACTTAAACTGACACTGAGCAGTTTACAGGAACAATTTATCTAACATATTTGAAATCATGTTAACTTTGGAAGTAATAATACAATGCGTTTTATAAACAAAGATTGAGAGGTTTTACCTTCCCCTCTCTCACTAAGTTCCTCAATACGAGATCTACAAGAGGTTGAGAAACTTTCTCATCTAGAAGTTGAGTCATGATAGAGAGCATAGCATAGACTGCATTACTTTGGTGACCTTGGCTGTAATGAAAAAGAAAAAAGATATTATTAAATTTAGAGCCTAGTTTTGGAGTTTGTTTTTGTTTCCCTCTCATCAGACCATTGATGAAAGTTCCACAAGCTTATATGATGCACCTGTTAGCCTAAACTGAGGCTAAATTTACCTACATTACAGACAGTTAAGAGATTATGAGCTTATTTTAAGCAGATTGCTTTAAATTGGTTTAATTTTGCATAACAGCTCAAAATTGGGTTGACTAATTATACTGGAAAGCCTGTTAAGTTGCGGGATCAAGTGACCATTTGTACATAATGTGTTTTGATAAGAACTTGCCTCAAAACAGCAAAAAAGGTCTTGAACAACTCAAGCACCATGTCCTCGCAACCTATATCTAGCAGGATGACATAGCACTTAAGCTTTGCAGCATTCTCTAATATTTTCATCCTCCTTGGAAGGAAAGGGCTTTTCGTGTCGCCAAGGTCATTAAATATCCCGATAAATAGCCTAAAAATCTCCTGCAAATTTGTATACCTCTATCATTCAACGTAGACAGAATAGAGGAAGATGAAAAGAGGAGTTGGCTAGGAGAAAAAGAGATGTATAACAAAGACATTATTAAAGTTAACGCTGTTTTTCCTTTGGTACAGAGTTTATTGGTTTACAGAGTTTCGTACTAGGGATTCATTCTATAGTTTATTCTCTGAAATGGAGAGTTTATTCACTGAAATCCAGTAAACATATTACTAAAACGTAACAGGGTGAGGTCCATAGCTAGCTCCTACATCCTTAACAGTTTCCTTTTTTATATATGCAGAGTAACTTTATGTAATAGCAAATGATATCAATAATTACAAACCATCACATTGTCCACGATGTCTTCATATTAAATCAGTTGGTAACTTCTAGTAGTAATCTGGAAGTAAATAAACAATTACCTTAAGTAGGGCATTACTGAAAGGGGGTTCAGGCGCAAGAACCCGCATAATTTCACTACAACAAACGCCGATCAGAAGTCTGACATCCTTGTCCTTGTGATGAAGTAAATCTTTCTTTGACAGGGACTCGCATAGAGGTGTTAATTGGGCTTGTAAGGATGGATCTTGGTTCAGCGCTGACAAGGCATTCTCAGCTTGCTGTGTGTTTTGTGAATGTAGATGAGAAAGCAAGACAGATTACAACTTAAGATTCTGATATCACAAAGGAAAACTAGAACATATATTAAACAAGGGATTGCAATGTTCTGATTTTGGAATATTACCAATCAGGCAAGCTGCTAGTTATCATTGAGGAGTGAGAAATGCAACACTCTGTGGTTAAAAAACATTTAAACTTCCATTTATTTTATTTTCTTCCTCTCAAATATTCTTTGTCTTTATTTTTTCTTTTATTCTGGAGGATTTTCAAGTATTCCCGTTTTATTCCAAATTGGTTTTTCTTAAGGGAATAAAACAAACCATCATCCATAGGCTTGATTGAAGACCGTTCAAATAAAATGTAACCAGACGTCAGTTCTTTCATCAACTCAGATGTGTCTCACTTTAACTGATATAAGCTGGATTAGGATGAACTAATGCTTATCCTAGTCTACTCCTTCCGCCTAATGACCCAAACACTGCCTAAATAGCACTTAAATCATTCGAAAATAGAGAATGTTTAACATTTAAGCCGACATCGTGCGAGTGGAGGGAAAATCTACCTTGAGTAACTTCACTAGAGAATCCTTGTTAAGGCGTGGTTGCGAGAGTAATCTCCCGACCTCTTTTATATCTGGCTCAGGCATTGTTATCATATCTCAATCTCTTGTTTTCTATTATTTACGCATCCTCCATTCAAAACCCTTGGTCGCAAACGCCAGCCCTAGATAAACCTCGGCGGGATTCAAGTTTCAGAGTGACGATCTCTTTTTTTTTTCTTTTTTGTCGTTTGTTTGTTTGAGCGCCTAACGAGTGAGGAGTGACGGATGATGACGAGAAAGGGTTTAGGGTTTTTCTTCGTAGACGTGGTCTATTCACAGAAGAGGCTGGCTAGTTGAAAATTGAAATGCGGATCTCGTGCCCTCGTGGAACGACGGTAGAAAATGGTCGGCGGACGAGTAAATTTTCAAACTATATAATATGAATTAGTAATCGAAATTGTGTGCTGCTTAAATATTATTTTTGTATTTATTATATTTTGTAAATTATTTGATATATATTTAATATTACGTGTTTATGTTATTTAGTTACATTAATAATATTTGTTTGAAAAAGTGCTTATACAATCTTTCGTGTGTATTTGTCTTTCGACTACATAACAATATAACATATGCATGCACTACACAACAATTTCATTTAGGTGATGATTCTCTAAGTATCATCGATGTGTTGTCGATATAAATATAAGAATAAAAATTGATCTAGACAGCTCACAAAATAACACAACAATAAAATTCTAAAAACAAAAGGTGCCACGATCAGTATTATCACATAAACTTAATTATTTAGTTTGCTTTAAAGATACTAATATAAAAAAAACTAAAGATAAAATGCTAGAAACCCATCTGCTAAAAAATTGCAACTTAATATAAGAAGGAAAATATATTGCACTTTACCTATATTAGTCATCTTGCAGAACTTCCTAGTACACTACATTGGACGTGTAAACTACTGGTTGCATTACTTTACTAACAGACCTAATCAAAATATTTGTATTCCTACGAGATGTCCCTCTTGATAACGCCACATATAGTTATATGTGCAAACACCAATATGAATATCCATACTCACCTCTAAGAGAGCCTTTCTGGAGTTGATGTTGAAATCAGAGAAACTACGTCTAAAAATCCTTCATGAAAGAGGTATAAAAATTAAAAATGCAAACAATGTAAACCCGAATATATTGAAGCAAAATCATTGAAGGCATCATTGATAAGTCAAAATATAGTGAAGCAAAATCAACATCAAATAGAAAAATATGTCAAAAAAAGCAGTAAATAGAAAAAATAAAAAAACTAAACGCACCTCACAATTATGCCTAATGAACAGATGCAGCAAATATACAAATAATGGCTTATGCTTTGTTATATATATTACAAATCAAAGACGCAACCTGATTCACAGAATCCAAAGGAAAAATCAGAATATAATTTAAATTTGAAAGAAAATTGCACACTACCATAGAGGCGCAGAGGACCTCTGTATTTTTTAAGAAACAAAATCAAAATATAATTCAGATTTAGAAGCAAATTGCACACTAACCAATAAAGAAAATACAGGAGTCGAGGAATGAAGCAAATTTACAGAATTGAAATTTGAATTGATGTCTACAAGGAATGAAGCAGGTGATGCTCCAATGAAATCTTTCTCCCTGACTCATGCGCCTATTTTGTAATATATTTTGGTGCACAAAAAATAAGTGGTGATGCGCATATTTTACAATTAGAGCAGCTGGTCGAATTTTCTATTTGAAGAACTTTGATTGGTGCAAAAGATGAAAACCTTCTTGTGTGCATATCTCCTAGTGACAATTAATTAAGCAAATATGATTTAACTCCAAAAATTAATTTGGATGAATGCGCATATCTTTCTCCTCCGTATTAAAAAAACTTGGTTCAAAACTTCTCCATAGTCTCTGATGACGCAACTTAAATTGAGAGCGATATTTTTGTCCATAAAGAAAAGTAAGACCAGAAAAGAGAAGTCACAGACCAAGCCAGGCACCAACACAGATATGCATTCAACCTATAGAAAAATTTCAACAACTTAAAACAGATCAAAAAGGTGCCAGTAAACACAAAGACAGCCACAACAGTACGAAATCCATACACCTAGGCAGTGACTCTAAGGCCACTGCCATCACAGTCACCAGGGCAACAGTTTGCAACAGGAACACAAGTACCCATATTAGAAAATCAAATAACGAAACCAACCAGCAAGTCAAACAGACCAAAGGCAAGTACCTTTTAATAAAATCGTTCAGAATCAGTATCATTACCAGTATGATCGGGGAGAACAAAAAGGGATCACGAGAACGTTAGTAACCACCCCCTCCGCCACAAATTTGCCACCCTGTCTCCATCCCCCTTTTAGATCTCTTACTCATTTCCTGAATGAAGATTAAATTTCATTTAACACAGTGGAAGTTCTCAACTCATGAGATTTGTCAAAAGAGGGGGCTATTGGGTGTATATATAGAGGAAGAGCAAGAACCCGGGAAGGACAAGTGGCCTGACGGCTTAACCATGTGGCTTAACCACAACACCAGAAGTCACATGGGTTGATCAAGGAAATATGACGCTTGTCTATGCCTCCGGGCGGGTCTCGAGGCAGGAATGTCAGAGATGTACCTGATAGAGAGAGAGAAGAGGTGAGGTGACAGGGTGTTCAGAGAAAGAATCGAGGAAAAGAGGCGGAGAGAATGAGAGGAAATGGGTTTATTTCGAGACTCGGAGAGATGAAGAAGAGAAAGGGTTACGAGAGAGAAAGAGGAATTCACAGGGGCAAGAGAGAGACGAAAAGAAAGGAAGAGAGAGAGAATGTGGTAGTCAAGGTGAGTGGGATTGCCCATGTGGCGATCCCATGTGGTCGTTGGTGTAGTCTTTTGCTGCTAGAGGAAGAGTGCCACCCATCGGGTCATTTGTCACGCCATATGCATATCTATAAATATTGGGACAATTTAAATGGATTTCTGAATCAGCTTTTTCCTAGTTTCGAGAATGGTATGGCAAAACCATGGGTGGTTTTGCAGGTTGGGTATGGGTGAGTTCGGGTATTAATTATGGCGTTTCTTATGCAATACCCTATGTTGCAACTTGCTGCAATAGTCAAAAACCGACCCATTGGATTTGTGGAAAAGGTACACGAGTAGGGACTAGTTTACAGAGAGTTTGAAACCCCATTTTGGGTCGTTTTTGGCTGACGTGGTGTGCCTTGTTGTCAATTACTAGATTATACAAACGGGTCAATCAACTCGTTTCATGCTCCCTCAATTTAAATTTTCGAGTTAAATATTTTAATTTGTTATCAATTAAGTATGAGACTAAAATAATTGTATTAGAATTATTTTTTATTGACCTATGTATGTAAATTTTTAGTTGATTGACCTATTTTAATTCTTCTTCTTTTTTTCTTTATTAATCATTACTAGTTATTTTTATTTGCTAATTATTGATTATGAGATTCTTTTATGGCTTAATAATTTGATACAAAATCCAAAAATACTTGTACAAAATGTGAAATTTATGATTTATTGTTTTTGTCTTAGTCTATAGGCATATTATTTTATTTTTAATTCTTTACTCCTTTATATGTGGGAATTTATTTAATAATGTCGTTCGAAATTTTGTAACTTACCAAACAAAAAGTTTTAAATGTAACGTATTTTTCTAAGCTAAATTAGAGTCAAGATCTTAATTAACGACAAATTTTCATGATTAACAAGACAATTATTTAATAAAATAATTGTCAAAAATGATGGATTCTACAGTTATTTTGTAAATACCATTTAGATTGTAAAAGAAAAGAAAAAGAAATACATAGACAAATTTTAACAAGGAAAAAAAAGAAAGATTTTATTCTAGAGTTTTTAGTGAAGACAGATTAGATGAAGTAGCTGAGAAAATGAGGAAAAGAGAAAAAAATAGGGAGAATATAATAATAAATTATTGTAGTTTTAAATAGATATTAAAGATGGAGATCAAGTTTAACAGTTTGGATCAATCGTTTGCACTTCGAAATCGCAGATACGAATGCGAAGTACAACACGTTTGGTGCTTTGCTGAACACCATAGCCTAATTCATATTTCAAATATCTTTATTGAGACCTTTAAACATCATAGATATTATTTTTAATTTGAAATCTATAAACTTAATAAAAAATTCTTAGATTGCATCTTATAGATTGTTTCGTCTATATTACTATTTTAGGAAAAATCATCTTTAATATCTATTTAAAACTCTACAATACGGTACCAATAATCCTCTTAAATAATCTTTGAAGGAAAAAATTCTTTATATCTGAAATTTTATAAATGTATGAAAGTTTTCTGACAAAAATCAATTTTATATTTCTCAATATTATCATCTAAATTATGTATTGTTGTAAATGTGCATTTGTTGCAAACCAAATCTAATACAATGGGTCCACATGAATAACCTAACGACAATTAATACGGTACTCCTGTTTTCACTAATATTCAGGGGTCAAATCTACATTAATGCATGTCCGGATTTGTTTCAAAATGGTCATATAATTCTTAATTTTGTTTTATAAATCAAAATAAATTGGATATAAATTATTAACCGTGTATGATATTGTGTTAGTGGCTAAAATCAATAGTTCAAAGTATCGGGTGTTGTAATAATGACTAAATCCGCTGCTAATAACTGGCCCAATTATTATTATTATTATTACAAGTAGACGTTTTGCAAAGTACAATAATCTCGCTCTATTGTTATTATTATTATTATTATCATCATCATCATCGTCGTCATCATCATATGAACTACATTTCTAACAGAAACGATGGTGGGCTTGTTTTGTCTCAACAACGTAAAATTGAATGTTGTCTAAAATGTTTTTTTTTATTGAAGCAAAACCCCGAGACAGGGTGCCAGTCTCCAAAAAATTGGAGACAACAAAAGGTCCAAATAATTACATAAGCACAGGAGATCTGTGCTTGATAAAATAGCAGAAAATGAAAGAAAATGAAAATAAAAACAAAAGACAAAAAAACTATCTTAATTCTCTAAACTTAATTGAAGTGTGCCGGCTTCTTCTGGCTTTGTACCGCAACCTTTCTCTCGGTACCATCTTGCTGGATCTCAAAATTTTAAATCCTGCTTAAAACAAAAATTGGGTTTCCTTGTACCAGTGATTGGTACTTAACCACCAAATTATTGCACTTACAAAAATTGAGAAAACAAACTTATTATTTATTACATGCCAATTTTCTTGTACCAGTGATTAGTACTTAACAACCAAATTATTGCACTTACAAAATTGAGAAAGCAACATTTATTATTTATTACATGCCAAATTTTCTTGTACCAGTGATTGGTACTTAACCAGTAACAACCAAATTATTGCACTTACAAACATTGAGAAAACACATTTATTATTTATTACATGCCAAATTTTCTTCTACCAGTGTTTAGTACCTAACAAGTAACAATCAAATTATTGCACTTACAAACATCGAGAAACAACATTTATTATTTATTACATGCCAAATTTTTTCTGATACTGATAACTATTTTAATCTTCTAATAAATCTTCATCAGAGGAGGTGTGTTGTTCTCCTTCTGATATTATAACCACATGATTTCCTGATGAGCTTGAGCCCCTAGCTGATTATTTGTTGAAGTCCTGAACACATTTCCTATACTATTTGTACCACCTGTCCAGTACATTTGTAGATGTATTATTGAACCATAAACAGATTTTTGATCTCTTAATGCTTTGTTTTGAAATATAATGCTATTCATTTCCATTCATGTTATCCATAATTGAGCTGCAAATAAAATTCCCCATTTGTGTCTCTCAGTCTCATTGAAACTTATAATTGATGTCCATATTTGTTCTATGGAAGATATATCAATATTTATCCCATTGTGTTGTGAATACTTAATAATAGTCCAAAAGTTTTTGCTTATCTGGCATTGGGTGAAAATGTGTTCCACTGTTTCTTCACATTGATTGCAAAGAACACAGTGTCTATCAGTCGTGATTCCCTTTTTCTCTAATTATCGCTTGTAAGAATTTTATTATGAAGAACTAGCCAACTAAAAATTTTAAATTTCAGAGGTATCTTAAAACTTCATATTATTTTCTTTATATCAATATGAACTCCACCATTATTTAAAAAGATGTACATGGATTGGACTGAATAAACACCATTCTTCTCTAATTCCAATATTGATGAATCTCTCTTGTTTGTGAAATTTAAATTTATTAAAGTGCCTTTTAATTCTTCTTTTTGTTTTCTTAAACCATTGCTGCAACCCCTTGTGAGATGAAAATTTATATTTCCTTCATTCCAAATTTTTTGTAAAGTGATTTTCTTTTGTTTTGATTTATTGTATATTAATGGATATTGTAACTTTAGAGCACAATTATTTAGCCATGTATCTTCCCAAAAATCTATGGACTCATCATTGCCAATAATTCTTTTGTTATTTATCTGAATTAAGCTATGTAATTGGCTAACTCCTTTCCAAAATGGAGATGCATTAATGCTGAATTTGTTATATTTGATTATAATTTTTTTTTCCATAACCCTTTATTTTCTTCTGTTAATAAGAGCCATGCCCATTTGCATAAAAGAGCATGGTTCATTTGTAGTAAATTTAGGATTCCCCATCCACCAAATTCCTTTCTTCTACATAATTTTTCTCATTTAACTAAACAAATTTTCTTTTTATTTTCAGCACCAGACCATAGAAAGTTTCTTCTTATTTGGTCAATTTTTTTCCACACCCATTTTGGCATTCTGTAAATGGATATATAATACTAGTAATTGTACCCGTGCCAAGCAACGGGAGACATTACGAATGAAAAATAATCATTTAAATTGTGTGTTGATCAAATACTATTTTTGCGTGTATCAATTTTTTGTGAATTATTCATAGCATATTCAAAATTATGTGTTATTGTCAATTAGTTGTATTAAAAATAAATGCTTGGAGAAGTGTTTTTACAATTTTTCGCACGTATTTATCTTTCAACTACATAACAATATAACATATACATGCACTGCACAACAATTTCATTTAGACGATGATTCTCTAGATATCACTGATGTGTTGTCAACATAAATATAAGAAAGAAACTGATCCAGACAGCTTACAAAATAACACACAAGTAAAATCCCAAAAAACAAATAAAATGTCACAATAAAAAGTAACACATGAGCTTAATTATTTAGTCTGCTTCAAAGATACTAACATAAGAAAAACTTAAGAGAAAAATTCTAGAGACACATCTGTTAAGAAATGGAACACTTCATAAGAAAGAGAGCATGTTACACTTTACCAGTATTAGTCATCTTGTAAAACCTCCTGGTACACTACATTGGACGTGTAAACTTCTGGTTGTGTAACTTTACTAACAGGCCTAATCAAAACCTTTGTCTTCCTACGGGATGTCCCTCTTTATAATGCCACGTATAGTTGTCCGTGCGAGAATACTGGTTCATGTTATTATTATTAATTTAGTGAAATTGCAATTTTTTTAGTAAAAATGAAAGATAAATGTATATTGTAAATATGTCACTTACAGGGTTTATCGACGATTACTTTCACCCGAGTCACAAAGATAATCGACTTTTCCTGAATTGCACGAATGACTCTCATGTGACGCTTCAACGGTTCGTCTACCAAGATTAATGGAATGACACTTCCTCTAAAGATAAAAATATTGGAAGAAATTATTTGCATTTTTTTTAAATATTTGATATGAAAGAATTAACTCATGAGTAGTAATTATTATTTAATGTTGTAACTCACGTGCGATCGAGTAGATATATCTCAACACAAGGCGCACGACGTGTACCATTCCATTTGATGTAATCAACAGGGTGTCCATAACACACCTGACCGAAAACATCTAAAAAAAAGTTAAGATTAAGATTAATATTTTTATATAGTATATTCTTTATGAGAAAATCTTTCATATGATCTATAAGATTTGAGTTAAGATTAAGATGTCACAAGTTATATACATGTGAGATGTCTGCCGGATGAGATTCCAATAATGTGATTAATCGTTGGCACTGTTGGGTAAAGTGGAAATTTTGGATCGTTTCGAAGAGTAATCAGTTTGGTGCTTTTATCAAATTGAATCATCCATTCATCATTTGTGAGTTTGTGCGTCTCGTATCTTAGACCTTCAAATGGTACACAAAATGGAATAGGACCAAGCTTGAAGCGCTCTATACGGTACAAATTGCCAACTTTTACATTGGATTGCATGTTCGCTCTCATGTCCTCTGGAACCATGGCAAACATTTTTTGTCTCTAAAAATTAAGAATCAACAGTTAAAAAATACGAATCTCACGAAGTTAACTTAATTGAAAAGTGTGCAGCAATACAATTCTTACGGTATTGTCAAGAAGAACTAAGAAGAGTCTGTAATCAAAGAAGTAGCGAATCTTCAGCATGAAGTGTATGCGGACGAATGTGATGTCCCACAACCAATGAAGACCGTTGAACCTCCCGAAATTGTCCACCATATAGTGCCCAGGTCGCAGAGTCTCCATGTCGCACTGTTTATTGTAAGATATGGCATGTTTCTTGTAACATTATTAATTGATATTATATAACATCAATAGAGTACTTCTTTGTTTATACTATTTATCTGACCTTTCAATCTCTCACATGTGCTAACTTACTCTACATTTTATTGAGTTAGCAAAATAACACTAACTTAACACTATATTTAATTTGTTAATTCCTATTTGAATCACATCATATTTTGAATACCAATACTAACCCAAATAGAATTGTTCTTGAGGATCCGACACAACCTTATATGATAGAAGTTAACACATATAATATCAGGCGAGTTTGAATTTTTTTTTAATTATTGGATGCTGAAATTTTTCAATGCATAAATTTTTCCATTAAATAAAATATTACTTATTAATTCAGTAATACAATTCTCATCTTATAAATATGTGGCCCATATAAAAAAATTTGCAATGAAAATTTGTAATGGTTCTATTAGGACTTTGGATTGTGTCTAGGGACGTCGATATTGGTCTATTGCATTCCCATCTTATTCATTCACCACAACAAGGAGTTTAATCTGACCTAAAATGCTAAAACTCCTCTAATTTCTTTAGTCACCTACTAATCGTACTTATTGTGACATCTTATTGTTCTATACTTAAGCTAAGTATAAGTATGTATATATAATCTTTTCTAATTTGATATTTCTATGAGTAATCTAGTTATATAGCCCTAACGATATGTACATCCATATATTTGGTATATTTTATTTTAAATTCATGAGATAGCTATTTAAACATATATTGTCATGTATCTTAATTTAATAAGCTTATTATAAGTTAGAATAGAAAGTAAACTTAGAATTTGATAAATTACTCAAATAAAATCATAGTTTTTAAGAAATGAGACTATGCATTAATATAGTTTAATTACTTACAAAATTCTTAAACAAGATCTGAGAGTTTTTTTTTCAAGACAGCAATAGAGAGGAGAGTAAAGAATCTAGTAAATCTTTTTCTTAAATTATTACTAGCTGTAAAATCATATTTGATAAGATTTTGAGCACACAAAAAGGTGAAAATCAACAACTTGCTGGTATTGATATATAACAACTAGTACATCACTAATTTAGGCTTCGTTTTCATAGCAAGCCACAGTTTCCTGGCTACGCAGCTTTCTTACATTTGTGCTTGGTGAGATAAGGTAAATTAGCTCAAAATAAATGAAATTTGATTTCAATACAAGTTCTAACCTACCAAGAGTATAGCTCATGTCACAATACCAGTCAACCCAACCCTATATTTTACCAAAAATTGATCGAAAGGAAAGAAGAGATTTTTCAAAGCATCTGTGTACCAGAAATGCTCTACATATGATCTATACATTCTCTACATGATGCGTGATGCATTAATTAAGCTAATATTGACAGAAAACTCATAAAAATGTGCTTTATTCATTGCAGTATTGAAAATTACATGGGTTCTGTATTCATTTTTGTAGCATATCCTCTATACACACAATGTAAAACCTAACTTCATAATCTTTGAGGAGAGGAGGTATCACCAGAAATAGAATGAATATTCAATTCTCAATCATATTTTTGATAACTGACCTCATATTTTTGTTAAGACAATAGATAATTAGTTACCTTGAAAGCACTTCTCCATGCACATTTGGTATGCGTGGTGCGACACTCCCACCAGAAAAGCATGTGCCACTTCCATTTCATACATTCGGGTTCATTGACACTATGCAAGCACATGAAAAATAGCAACTTAGAATTAAGAATTCAAGATTTAACTATAAAGAGAAAGAGCATAGCTTGTCACACTGGTTTTGGTACTTTATTGGTTCTATTAGACGATATTCTTTAGCATTCATTCAGGTAAAAGTTAACCTAATATGATTATTTGGGCTTAAATTTAAATTTGATTTATTTGGGTTTCATTGAGGTAATTACCTTGATTCCAAGAATAATGATTGAGGTAGATGTTCTTCATGTCTGAGTTGCTATGGAAGGGGCCCAACTTTCTGCCACCCCATAAGAAATGTATGAGTTGCTATGGAACAGACCCAACTCTTCAGTCACCCCGTAGGCAACTGATGAACAACCAGATCCTATTCAAAATACAAAAAAGTAGATCAATAAAAGAAATCATAATACACAGACAGCTAGCTGGTTTGTACTGATCTTTCGCTTCGCCTAATATCATAAAGCAAGCATTTTGTAGCAATTGTAATTTAGTCAGTTTCACTTAATTTTATGGTCATCTTCCCAAGTTTCAAATTGAAAATAGACTTCGTTTTGCAAATCAAGCAAACCAAGGAAAGAACAAAGCAATTTACAACACTCAGGCATATGTTGCATCAACACCAAAAATCAAGGGTCGGAAACATACATAAACATAACATTTACACTTAGGCATTTTATCAAACACTTTGAAATCATTAAGCTATACAATAAGAAAGAGTAGACTATGAGCCTGTGAACTTTCAGATTACAAATATACAGAATTATAAATTATTTGCATGCATCCAAGCAATCTAATTCACAATTAAGATGTTAAAACCCTTGAAATCAAATAATATTATATAGCCATATGCATAAAAAAAAAGAATGATTGACAGAAGAAACCTAGATTAGAGCAAACTCTACAGTGATTATATGCGTAATCATAAACCTATCTTGATTTTGTTTTTTCTCGACGAAGACGAGAGAAGACGCTACCTCGATTGGAAAGGAGAAGATCGCACCTAGAGGTGAACCCGCCTGAGCTCTCGAGAGAAATGAACAACTCGACGGAGGAGGCGCATCGGTTGAGACAAAAAAAAGGAAGGAAAGAAAGAAGCAGCACCCTCTACGGCGTGCAAGATTAGGGAGGTGGACATGGTACAGAGACAAACCATTGTGCTGCTTTAAGAAACCTCATCATTCAAACAATATCGAAAGCATGCGAGGGAGAGAAGTGGGGTTTACTGGGTTGAATCTAGGGTTTGTTAGTTAGGGTTAGGTCTATGGTTTGGGGTTAGGTGAGAGGAAAGAGGAAGCTTTGGATTAAGGGGGGAGAGATTCTGTAGGGGGGGCTGTCGGACTGAGAGAGAAGAGAGATGAAGCTGTGGTGCTTCGACCAAGTAGTGATCTCCAGTTCGAGAAGAGATAAGGTGAGGTGAGAGGTTGATGAAATTGCTGGTTAAGGATGAGGCCGTCGAAGAAAGAGAAGGAGAGAGACCTTCATCTCTCGTGGGCGGCGACAACAGAGAGAAGAGAAAGGGGAAAGGAAGGGAATCAAGAGAATGGGAGAGTCGATAAAACCTAGATCTCTATTTTTATTTCTTTCGATACATTCGGTACACATAGACGGGTGGGTAAGTGATCCAAAAATATGTTGTTTCGGCGCAGTGAACCAAGTTCTTCCGAAATACCATAGAGGGATCAGTGTGTTATTTTTCAGACTGGTTTAAGGGGTATTTTTGGCAAAAAAAAGGTAAGACTATGACTGAATGGAGGCCTCCATTTCTTAGGTGCATTATTAGATAGTATAGATAATGGTAAAGAGGACAATACCGAGTTAATTAAAACTAGTCTTCCTCCAATTGATAGCATTTTGCCCTTCCATATAGAAAGTTTATTTTTTATTTTTTCTCTTAGTTTTAACCAACATGCCTTATTTGGTTTTTTTCCAATGCAAGGGTTGGCTTAAATATTTGATTGGAAATGAACCATGCTTACACTCTAGCTTATCTGCATAAAATGTTCCTAAATGATGCTCAGTATTTAATGATATTAATTCAGATTTGTTGTAGTTGATTTTGAGACATGTCAGACCTTCAAAGGTTTTTAATAACCATTACAAATTCTCAATCATTTCCTTTTTAGCTTGGATGAAAATTAGTGTGTCATCTATGTATTGAAGATGCATGATTTTTTTACCATTTTCCATTGTTGGTCCCAGACCCTGAAAATGGTTATTCTTTATACCAGAATTTATGAGTTTTTCTAGACTATCAACTGCCAAAATAAATAGGTATGGTGATAAAGGGTCCCCTTGCCTTAGCCCCTTTTGGCATTCAAAATATCCACCAATTTGGTTATTTAACATAATTGCACTATGCCCTTTAACTAAAGATTGTTTGATCCATTGTACCCATTGTTCATCAAAGCCTCTATAAGATAAAGTTTTAAATAAGTATTTCCAATTAATTTTGTCAAATGCTTTTTGATAATCAAGCTTCAATAGTATTCCTTGTTCCTTGTTTTTGTGTACTATATCTAAAATCTCATGTGTTGTTATTATGCTTTCCATTATATTTCTATCTTTCAAACATGCACTTTGGTTAGGACTGATTATTCTTTGAAGAACATTAGTCATTCTATTAGCTAAAACTTTGGTGAAAATTTTAAAGCAATAGTTTAAAAGGCTTATTGGTCTGTAATCATATATAGTGTTTGAGTCAGAATCTTTGTTTTTTTGGTATTAAACATATAATTGCTCGATTCAGCTTTGATAAATCCAAATTGTTGTTGTGAAAATCATGAAATAATTCCATTAAATCAAACTTTATTATCTCCCAGCAGCTTTGGTAAAAGGCCATGGAAAATCCATCAGGGCCTGGGGCTTTGTTTGCCTCCATTTGCCTCACTGACTGATGAATTTCCTCAATTGTAAAAGGTTTAATTAACATTTCATTTTCTTCTTTTGTGACCTTCTCATGTGGTTCCCATACATCAGCATTTAGTTCAGCCCATGTATCACTTGTGCCTAATAATGATTTAAAGTGATTGAATAAATGTTTTGATATTGTGTTTTTTGTGTTTTTGAAAAGATGCAATTTTGTGAAAATACTGTGTGTTAGCATCTCCTTCTTTTAACCATTTATCCTTTGCTCTTTGATTCCAGTAAAGTGCCTCTTCTTGATGTTTTTTGAATAATTCCTCTTTTACCCCTATATAATCCTCAATTTCATTATCATCTAATTCCTTTGATTTTGCTAATGTTTCAAAGAAATTAAGTTGGTTTGTTATGTTATGTTTTTTTGTCTCTATTTTCCTTTTTGATATTCAGGTTCCAACCTCTTAGTTTATGTCTTATATTATCTAATTTTATTTTCCAGTCAGCTCCTTTATTTTTGGTAAGTTGAATATGTGACCACCATTCTCTAATCTTTTCTAAGAAATTTTCTTGTAACAACCAGTTTCTTTCAAATCGAAATTGATATCTATTTATATAAATAGATGTGCCAAAATTCATGCAAATTGGATTGTGATTAGATAACAGTTTGCACAGTGCATATATTTTAGATGTTGGATATGTGTTTAACCAAAGTATGTTAACAAAAAACCTGTCTAAACAGGCTTTCTGATTGCTTTTAGCTCCCCTTGACCAAGTATACTTTCTATTAGTGCACTTGTATTCAATCAATGCAAAATCATTGATCCATTTGTTAAAATTATCCATATTACCTTGAATGAATGAAACTCCTATTTTTTTCACTTCTTTCTCTAATTAGGTGAAAATCACCACCTATCTGCCAAGGTATATCAATTAAGCTGCCTAGAAAATCCAATTCATCCCAAAGTTTACCTCCTTGAACTGGAGTGCTAGGGCCATATATGGATGATATTGCTAACTGTAAATTGCTATCTTTTGTTTGTAATACAACTGTAATTGTGTAAATACCATTAATCCAGCTTTTAATATTGTATTTTCCATCAACTATTCCCATTAATATGTCTCCTGCTGAACCATTTGCAGGAATCCAATTCCAAACATACTTTTGACTAATTTAGTGTAAAAATCTTTTGGTGAAATTTTCTTTCTTTGTCTCTTGTATGCCTATGATGTCTGGTGATTCAGTTATTAGAAATTCCTTTAATAAATGTCTTTTCTCTCATACCCAATCCTCTTATATTCCAATTTATTGTCTTATTCATTAACAATTGATAGACCCCTTGAATTTTGAATATTTTTTGCATATAAATCTAGTAATTCTAGTAATGTTTGACCTAATTTGTTATACTCAGATTCTTTAGTTATGTCTAAGAATTCATTAAAAGTGTTTGTATAATCTTGAAAAGAAATACCCCAGTCTAAAATAAGAGTACCAATTCTTGTATCAGACTGAATTGTTTGTGAAAGTTGTTTACCATAAGTCTTGATCATAGTTTGGTGTTTCAGTGTTTTCCTTCTCAAGCTAGCTCCATCTGGTGGTGGTTTTGATTTTGCCTTCACCATCTGCCACTAGTTGTGCTCCTTCTGATCTTCACAAACTGTCAGTGCTGTTTTCCCATGGCTAGTGCCACCAGGACCTTCTATGAGCTGCAATCTTTCATTCTGTTTAAAGAGCTAAGCTTTCATCTTTTTCAATTGTTGCCTTAGCATTTTGTTTTCGACCCTAGTAACCTCATTATCATCCACCATATCTTCATCAACTGTTGCCTTTTATTTTTCTTTTGATCTGTTTGATACAGTTTTGGTAATGGTGCTAGCCATCTGAGTTTGATTTCTCAGAATAATATGGATTTGGGTTTGATTGAGCTTGAGATGGTTGAGAGTTTAAATCTGGATATTGTGTGATAGGTTTTGGTAAATGAAAAATGTTAGGAACTGCTGGTTCTGCAGCAAGGGCAGAAAAGGAATTATTTGCACTGCTGAGTGGTTTAGTGAGTTGTGGTTTTTGTTGATCTTTATTTTGAGTGATGTTATTCTGAAGGTGAGTGTTTGATCTTATTTGAGCTAAAGAGGGATGTGTGTTGGTTTTGTTGTATCCCCCAAAACGAGCTATCTTCTTCCTTGCTTCTATCTGAGTTTTCATCTTGTGCATTGAAGTGATTACATCCTGAGAGTTCCAACTCAGAATTGGAGTAGAGCTATCTGAGTCTTTTTCAATTGAGACCTTGATCATGTTCTTGTTATTTCCAGGACGATTAACAGCAAAAAATAGGTGATTTGGGAAAGGACTTTCATTACTAAATTCAACCAAGAGACGAACCCATCTCAGATCAGTACCAGTGAGAGTGTTGCTGTCCCAATCGATTAGAGATCCAAAAACTGAGACAATTGAATCAAGAGTATGAATGTCTCTCATGTCAAAAGGAATTCCATGGAGTCTAATCCATTGCTTTTTCATCTCTAATTTTGGAAAGAGAGCTTCAAAATTCGATGAGACATTAAAACAAAAGGAACCTATCTCAATCACTCCTACTTCAATGATTGATCTTACCCATGGGAGATGGCCTTAGATCAAGAAATGGTTGTCTTTCATTTTCTTGACTGAAACTGGAGCAATGCTGGGATGAGATATGTGCAGACCTGCTATTATGTCGGGAATTTCTACCCCTTGATTTGCTTGAACAATGAAGCTGTTGCGCAGTTCGTTATGCAATTTCTCAAATTCAGCTCCTCCTAACTCAATGTTGAAGATTAGGGATTCCGCCATTTGGAAAGTAGGAGGAGAGTGATGAAGCCGAGATGAGATTGGAGAAAGTGGAGGAGACAATTTGCCACCAATAGTATTTGATGGAGGTGTTTTCTTGATTGGAATCTGCTGCTTAATTGGATTTAAGCGGTGGCACTGAGAGGCGATATGCCCTGTTCTGTTGCATCGAAATCAAATCTTTAGGTTACGACATTGAGATGCCAAATGGTATGGATCTCCGCATCTAAAACATCGATAAATTTGACGATGTTGGATGAAAGATAGATTCTTGTTATTTTGCTCTCGCGAGATAGCAGACCGCTTGAAACCGTTTTTTCCCGATAGACTATTGGCTTTGTTTTTTAGCTGCCTTTGATTGATTGTGGATAGACTTTGGTGCCCTTCCCGTGTCTCGATTATCATCTGCCATTGCAGTTCTCCTCCTTGGCCAAACAGAACCTCCATTGACGCCCTTGGGATGAGATTCTGAAGAGTTGGCTTGGAGAGTTTCAACAAAAGATTTCTTGGAGGGATCTTGACCATAGAGAGCAATCAATTTTGAGGCATGGCCTTTCATACTTTCATAGTTTGTCTTGAGATAGTCTTTGTTGCATTCTGTTGGTGGAGATTGAACAGGGGTGGTGGATGAAGTGGTGGGTGATCGTCGGTGGTGGTGGTGGGAGGGAAAGAAAGAGAGAACTTTTTGAAAGAGAGACATTTTTAGGCTTGCAACTCCAATGTTGTCTAAAAATAATAGTACAATTTGAATGAGAAGATAATTCAATTTATAAAACACTTCTATGTTTCTTTTAAAAACTTTAAATGTGAATTGGAGATTAGATGCACACAATTCAAAACATTTGTGATTGAAAATTTATCCATAAAAAACTTCAATATTATTATTAAATACATTCCCATCCAACTCCCAAATAACACATATTCTAATTTGTTCATTCTCGATTATTTTTCCAAGGCGAATTAAATACCGTGTTAAAGCCTAAACATTAACTATACTGGTAGCAGGCCGCTCTTGACACTGCGGAGGCCCAAATCAATCCAATTAATCTCACTTTGACTAACGTAGTTTATGGGCCTTTCTTAGCACATTAGTTAATTTACCGGGCTTTTTAACCAAATGGTTTTATGCAAATCGCCACACAAATGTATCCTATTTTCTTCCTTGGATGAAAAGAAAAAACTGAGATCGACCGACCTCTCCGTGAGATAAATTACTATAGTATAATATATATTTGTTGTTAGTTTTAGTGCAAAATGAGCATACTCATTTAATAGAAATTGACAGAGTAATGGAATTAATATAAAAGATGATTGTTGTTGGATTTAATAAAAGAGATGCTCGCTGTTTTGCAACTCTTTGTGTCACACAAGTGAATTAAAATATTGTCCAAGTTGAGAATAAAAATCTATATCATAGTTGTGAGAGAAGAGTTTGCACAAGAGAACGACATGGTATTTTGACTGTAAATCGTGTGGTATTAGTTCTAATAATTATCATCCATCGGCGAAATCTCGAAAACCGTGTTCTGTGCAAGAATAAGAGATGAAATGATGAGATACATGGTGCATAAAATATTCTAATGGAGACGATGCTCGATCGCTTCAGCTTTCGCTTACGGTAATAGTTAATATTTGATTTACTGTTACGTAGTTATTCTTACATTAGTACCGCAATCATAGTGCTCCTTTTCGATTTTAATGCATCATTATAACTTTGTAATTGCCCATAGTATATTATGATGCTTTGTGGTATTTTTCTGAAATTTTAACACCCATAAATAAAGTATCAGATAAAAAACGTTTCTCGTAGTTGGATATGATTCTTTGTGGTATTTTCTTGAATGTTTACCGATCATAAATGAAGTCTTGGCTCAGCTTCTCGTAGTAGTATAGGATTCTTTGTGGTGTTTTCCTGAATGATTAACACTCATAAACGAAGTACTCGAAAATGAATCACTTAGAGTGGTACTTTATGCTTCTCTCTGGTATTTTTGAGAAAGGTAACAACCCTTAAATGAAGTACTCGATAAAGAAATACTTCTTGTACTAGGCTATGATGCTTTGTGGAATTTTATTGAAAGTTTACCAGCCATAAATGCACCCGATAAGAAACACTTCGGTAAGTAGGATAAGATACTTTGTGGTGTATTCTTGAATTTATAACCCATAAATAATGTACTCCGACCAGAAACATTTCATGTAGTAGGATAAGATGATTTGTGGTGTTTTATTGAATGATTACCACCCATAAATGAAGTACTCAGACATGAAGCACTCATAATGGTATTATATGCTTCTCCCTGGTATTTCACTGAAATTTTACCACCCATAAATGATGTACTCGGACCAAAAACACTTCACGTGAAATGATAAGATGCTTTGTGGTGTTTTCTTGAACGGTTACCACCCTTAAATGTAGTACTCGAAGAAGAAACACTTCTCGTACTAGGATAAGTTGCTTTGTGTTGTTTTCTTGAATCGGTACCAGCCATAAAGCTAGAAAGCTAAACAAGAAACCCGAGACAAGGCCAGAGAGGACTCAGTTTGGAAAAGACCGCGGCTCTGATACCAACTGTAACATGTACGTTACAAGTGAAGCTTGCAGTACTCAATCAGAATCACTTAACTAAGTAGTATAATATGCTTTGTGGTGTATTCTTCAATGATTACCACCCATAAATGATGTACTCCGACTAGATACACTTCACGTGATATGATAAGAAGCTTTGTGGTGTTTTCTTGAACGGTTACCACTCATAAATGAAGTACTCGAAGAAGAGACACTTCTCATAATAGGCTAGGATGCTTTGCGAAATTTTAGTGAAAGGTTACCAGCCATAAATGCAGTTTCGATCAGAAACACTTTGCTAAGTAGTATAAGATGCTTTGTGGTTTATTCTTCAATAATTTCCGCCCATAAATGATGTACTCTGATCAGAAACACTTCACGTAGTAGTATAAGATGCTTTGTGGTGTATTCCTGAATGATTAACACCCATAAATGATGTACTTCGACCAAAAACACTTCACGTAAAATTATTGTTGACCCCTATAATGGTGTCAGTATTAGTGAGAGAAATAAATGCACAAGAATTGGACATAAAAGACAACAATGAGCATCAACACATGACCGACTTAAATTCAGCTAAGACCTCTTCAATGACACCAGAAAAAGCATGAATTTTGGGAGACAATTTTCATGGAGAAATACCACCGTTCGGGCCTTCGGACAATTTTATGTAGATTGGCTAATTTGTGAGATTTTTAAACGGAGATATTTCTTGATTAATAATAGGAGAGGAGAATCAAATGATAATTAATGAGATGGGAAATGCAGCACCTCTCTCTTACAAGTGGGACCACCTATTCTCATTTCTCTCATAGGCCGGAAGCATTCAACAGAGAACAACGAAAGGGGTAGGAGGATTATGTTCAAGATAACAATGACCGTTTCATGGTGCCCGGACCCGTTTTTACCTGAGCCCTCTTTCGGCGAAATTTAATGCTCACTTTGGCTTACACGCACCAGTCTCACGCACAAAAGGAAAACAATGACAGCGGTAGAGCACAACCAACCCGATACAGCCACGTGGCCCTCTAATTGCTGCCTATGGTAGCGTGCTGCACATCTCATTATGACGGACAATTGATTCAAAGGAATCATAGAGGACACGGTTCACCGGAACGCTGCATGACCAATGGGACCCAGCTTTCTCACGGTCTTTGTAGACCGAGCTCATTCAAGACTGATTATCACAGCAAAATCTCATTGGAGCTATTCCTAGCGGAATGGGGACTTGGCGAGCGCTTGGTCCAAGACTGATGGAGACTTGCATTCAATACCGTAGGTCTGCAGCTAGGTTCTAAGCCTGGCTAAAGTATAAGCCTCCTATTGTTACGGCTATTGGCCAGCACATGAAAGGGAGGTCCTGACACGATACAGAGGCAGCTTGAGGGAGACCAGCACATGGGTCTAAGAGCCATGTGATGGGAGAAGAACACACACGCGAATAGCCATCTAGGCCGGGCTATGCACATAGCTGTGCAGTATGCACATAATTGCGCGATGTGATGGGAGAAGAACACACACGCGACATCAGAGGCATAGAGACACACGAAATGCTGACAGCTGAAAATCAAGACAAACACGCCAGTCACAGAAAATCAAGATTTAAGTCAGAAGCTTCTATATATATGTTGTAATTTTATCATTTGAAACCCCCCCTCTCGGAGGCACCCTTTTTCGGATAAAAAAAAAGAGAGAGCAACTGTGCTGTAATTTCAAAAGGGAAAGGGTCATTTTGTAAGCTGATATTGTGCCTTGTTGCAAGAAATGCAAGAAACGTTTTAACTGAAATCGGCTTTTCTTTGATTTTATTTGCTATATTTATTCTTGTGTGGAGTCTGTGAGACTTTGGTGTGCTGACTTAGGTTGGCACCGGGTCTCATTAGATTTCATTTACGCTTCTTGGGTCATCAGGTGAGGCTTTGGTGTGCTGGTTTAGGCCAGCACCGGGTCTCATTCGATTGTAGTCGTGTCTTGTTTATTGCTTGAGGCTTTGGTGTGCTGGTTTACGCCAGCACCGGGTCTCATTCAATTATAGTCGTGTCTCGAATCAGGTGAGGCTTTGGTGTGCTGGTTCAGACCAGCACCGGGTCTCATCTGATTATATTCGTATCTTGAGTCATTTGTGTCTCGAAATGATGTGTTTTTGAAAAAGGAGTAGTTTGTAAAAAACATCAAGGCCAAAAATGGGCATACTATAAATGTGGTTTTTTTCTTTAAACTTCAAGCCCCTATCAAAACAAAACCACAATGAGTTAGGACAGAAATATAGTGCCTCAACGAAGTATGTGATACAAACTAGCAATCCGCCAAATAACATGCATGGCTCATCATGCGGAAACTTGAAAACGTCTAACTTGAAAACCATGCTGGCACAAGGCTTGTACACTTTGAACATTTTCCCAAATTTGAAGCATGAATAACAAACAAACGAAAGTCAAACTAAATAGCGGATATAGGGTTTCTGCATTGAGGGTAACGTAATGTTTCAAACGATTACTATCCTCAATACAATCGTGTGACCCAATGGTGTCCAAACGGCTTTTGGGAATGAGCATCCAGAGGAGGTTGATGGAAGTGCCCAAGACTATGTACCAACTAGCTGTATTCGTGTGCTTCTCCAGGACAAACCGCCATGACGCACGATTGGCGCAAGGAATCGCTAGATGGAGCGTAAACCCTTCTGTCTAGTGATATCAAGTTTGGGTAAATCGGCCAAAGATACACTAAAATAATCATGTCCAAAGTTGACAGGTTGGCAAGGCCTCTGTCTGGTCCTGGAAAAGAAACCAAGTACCTAACCAATTAGCTCCATTCATGTGCCTCTCGAGGATAAACCGCTCTGACGCACTATGGGCACAAGATATCGTTAGAACAAGCGTAAACACTTCTATCTAGCGATACTAAGTTTGAATAAATCCGCCAATGACACATCAAAGCAATCAGGTGCAAAGTTGGCAAACAGACAAGATTTCTGCATGCCCTCTGAAAATTGACTACCTCAATATTTGGTATCAGGTAGCCATGTTTGCGCACACTCCAGGACCAATCCGTCGTGACGCACAATTGGCGTAAGGGCTCGTTAGAGTGAGCTTCATCTCCTCTATCCAATGAGACCAGGTTTAAACAAATCCGCCAAAGGAATACTGAAATAATTGAACCAAAAGTTGACAAAAACACAAGTTTCTGCTTACCCTCTGAAAGTTGGCTAAGTACCTGAAGCCTTGTATCAGACAACTATATTTCTGCCCGCCTCGGGATAAAACCGTTAAGACGCACATTTAGCGCAAAGGCTCGCTAGATAGAGCGTCATCACCTCAATCTAATGAGATCAAGTTTGAAGGAGTTCGCCAAGGGCGCATTGAATAAAATGAAGCTCAAAGTCAGTAAGTTGACGACGTGTTGCCACATGACGCTGTCGCTGCCGCATGATGCTGCCGCATGACGCATGATGCTGCCGCAGGACGCATGACGCTGCCGCAGGACGCATCACGTTGCCGCATGTTGCTGCCGCATGACGCTGCCGCAGGACGCTGCTGCAGGACGCTGCCGCATGACGCTGACGCCTGGCGTCTGGCGCTGCCGCATGACGCTGACGCCGACGCCGACGCCTGGCGCCTGGCGCTGCCGCCTGGCGCTGCCGAATGGTGCTGCCGTATGACGCTTGACACTGACGCTGCCGCCTGACGCTGCCGCCTGATGCTGCCGCCTGGCGCTGTCGCATGACGTTGACGCCTGCCGCCGCCGCATGGCGCTGTCGCCTGACACTGCCGCATGACGCTGCTAACGTCGCCACATGACATACGACACGTAACGCCGCTTCGCAACGCACGGTGCCGCTGCATGACGTATGACACCGAACGGCGTGTGATTCTTAAGGTGCGATGAAAACTCAAGCTGCATAACGTCGCTTCGACGCATGACGTCTCTTCAAAACAACCCAGAACAAACGTCAAAGGTTGACCCCCCCTCTTAAGGAAAGTCATGCCAAACCCAAACTGTCAGTAATAAGATTGCCTTTATTTGGCCCATACGACTCAACCCGGCACTACTTATTAATCATAGGTATCGAGGAAACCCCTCGTGTAAATAATGGCAGGGGCTTGCACCTGACCAGGACTATCGATCCCCAGAACCTCATATGGTTAAAATAAAAGCCCTAGACGTATGCGTTCCAAAAAAACCAAAAATCTACGCGCGTTCGGGGTGACCTGTACACTCTTTTCTTTCACGCCCCTCGTATGAAGAGGGCAGCGAAAATAGTGGCCAACAATTATAAGATGCTTTGTGGTGTTTTCTTGAAAGGTTAACACCCTTAAATGAAGTACTCGAAGAAGAAACACTTCTCTTACTAGGATAAGTTGCTTTGTGTTGTTTTCTTGAATCGATACTAGCCATAAATGCACTACTCAATCAGAATCACTTAATTAAGTAGTATAAGATATTTTGTGGTGTATTCTTGAATGATTACCACCCATAAATGATGTACTCCGACCAGAAACACTTCACGTGATATGATAAGAAGCTTTGTGGTGTTTTCTTGAACGGTTACCACCCATAAATGAAGTACTCGAAGAAGAAACAAATCTCATAATAGGCTATGATGCTTTGCGGAATTTTATTGAAAGGTTACCAGCCATAAATGCAGTACTCGATCAGAAACACTTTGCTAAGTAGTATAAGATGCTTTGTGGTTTATTCTTCAATGATTTCCACCCAAAAATGATGTACTCCGACCAGAAACACTTCACGTAGTAGCATAAAATGCTTTGTGCTGTTTTCTTAAATAGTTACCACCCTAAATTAGTACTCAGAGATGAAGCACTTAGAGTGTAATTCGATGCTTTACCCTGGTGTTTTATTGAAAAGTTACCACCCTTAAACAATGTATTCGGAGAAGAAACACTTTCCGTTATAGTTTATGATGCATTGTGTTGTTTCCTTAATTTTACCACCCATAAATGAAGTCTCGGATTAGAACGCATCTCCTAGTAGGATATGATTCTTTGCGATGTTTTCTTGAATGATTAGCACCCATAAATGAGGTACTCAGACATGAATTACATAGAGTTGTATTCGATGCTCTCCCGGGTGATTTAGTGTAAGGTATCCATCCTTAAATGAAGTACTCGAAAAAGAAACACTTCTCGTACTAGGCTATGATGCTTTGTGGAATTTTATTGAAAGGTTACCACCATAAATGTTGTACTCGATTAGAAATACTTTGCTATGTTCTATAAGATGCTTTGTGGTGTATTTTTGAATAATTACCACCCATAAATGATGTACTCCGACCATAAACACTTCACGTGGTAGGATAAGATGCTTTATGGTGTTTTCTTGAACGATTACCACCCACAGATGAAGTACTCGGAGTAGAAAAACTTTTCGTAGTAAGTTATGATGCTTTGTGATGTTTTCCTGAATGATTATCACCCATAAATGAAGTCTCAGATCAGAAACACATTTGGTAGTAGGATATAATGCTTTGTGGTGTATTCTTGAATGATTTTCACCCATAAATGATGTACTCCGACCAAAAACACATCACGTAGTAGGATAAGATGCTTTGTGGTGTTTCCACGAATCATTATCAGCCATAAATGCAGTACTCGATCAGAATCACTTAACTAAGTGGTACAAGATGCTTTGTGGTGTATTCTTGAATGATTACCACCCATAAATGATGTACTCCGACCATAAGCTTTTCACGTGATTGGATAAGATGCTTTGTGGTGTTTTCTTGAACGGTTACCACCCTTAAATGAAGTACTCGAAGAAGAAACACTTCTCGTACTAAGATAAGAAGCTTTGTAGTGTTTTCTTTAATCGGTACCAGCCATTAATGCAATACTCGATCAGAATCAATTAACTAAGTAGTATATGATTCTTTGTGGTGTATTCCTGAATGATTACCACCCATAAATGATGTACTCCGACCAAAAACACTTCACGTGAAATTATAAGATGCTTTGTGGTGTTTTCTTGAAAGGTTAACTCCCTTAAATGAAGTACTCGAAGAAGAAACACTTCTCGTACTAGGATAAGTTGCTTTGTGTTGTTTTCTTGAATCGATACCAGCCATAAATGCAGTACTCAAATCAGAATCACTTAACTAACTAGTATAAGATGTTTTGTGGTGTATTCTTGAATGATTACCACCCATAAATGATGTACTCCGACCAGAAACACTTCACGTGATATGATAAGATGCTTTGTGGTGTATTCTGGAATGATTTTCACCCATAAATGATGTACTCCGACCAAAAACACTTCACGTAGTAGGATAAGATGCTTTGTGGTGTTTTCTCAAATCGTTATCAGCCATAAATGCATTACTCGATCAGAATCACATAACTAAGTAGTATAAGATGTTTTGTGGTGTAATCTTGAATGATTATCACCCATAAATGATGTACTCCGACCAGAAACACTTCACGTGATATGATAAGATGCTTTGTGGTGTTTTCTTGAACGGTTACCACCCATAAATGAAGTACTCGAAAAAGAAACACATCTCATAATAGGCTATGATGCTTTGCAGAATTTTATTGAATGGTTACTAGCCATAAATGCAGTACTCGATCAGAAACACTTTGCTAAGTAGTATAAGATGCTTTGTGGTTTATTCTTGAATGATTTCCACCCAAAAATGATGTACTCCCACCAGAAACATTTCACGTAGTAGCATAAAATGCTTTGTGTTGTTTTTTTCAATAGTTACCACCCTAAATTAGTACTCAAACATAAAGCACTTAGAGTGTTATTCGATGCTTCACCCTGGCATTTTACTGAAAAGTTACCACCCTTAAACAATGTATTCAGAGAAGAAACACTTTCCGTTGTAGGTTATGATGCATTGTGTTGTTTTCCTTAATGTTTACCACCCATAAATGAAATCTCGGATTAGAACGCTTCTCGTAGTAGGATATGATTCTTTGCGGTGCTTTCTTGAATGAATAGCACCCATAAATGAGGTACTCAGACATGAATTACATAGAGTGGTATTCGATGCTCTCCCGGGTGTTTTAGTGAAAGGTAACCATCCTTAAATCAAGTACTCGAAGAAGAAACACTTCTCGTACTAGGCTATGATGCTTTGTGGAATTTATTGAAAGGTTTCCACCATAAATGTTGTACTCGATCAGAAATATTTTGCTATATTCTATAAGATGCTTTGTGGTTTATTCTTGAATAATTACCACCCATAAATGATGTACTCCGACCATAAACACTTGACGTGGTAGGATAACATGCTTTATGGTGTTTTCTTGAACGATTACCACCCATAGAGGAAGTACTCAGACATTAAGAACTCTACGGAATTCTATTCTTCTCCTTGGTGTTGTACTGAAATGTTATCACCCTTAAAGGAAGTACTCGTACTAGAAAAACTTTTCGTAGTAAGTTATGATTCTTTGTATTGTTTTCCTGAATGTTTATCACCCATAAATGAAGTCTCGGATCAGAAACAATTCTGGTAGTAGGATATAATGCTTTGTGGTGTATTCTGGAATGATTTTCATCCATAAATGATGTACTCCGACCAAAAACACTTCACGTAGTAGGATAAGATGCTTTGTGGTGTTTTCTCAAATCGTTATCAGCCATAAATGCATTACTCGATCAGAATCACATAACTAAGTAGTATAAGATGTTTTGTGGTGTAATCTTGAATGATTACCACCCATAAATGATGTACTCCGACCATAAACACTTCACGTGGTAGGATAAGATGCTTTGTGGTGTTTTCTTGAACGGTTACCACCCTTAAATGAAGTACTCGAAGAAGAAACACTTCTCATACTAAGATAAGATGCTTTGTGGTGTTTTCTTGAATCGGTTCCAGCCATAAATGCAGTACTCGATCAGAATCACTTAACTAAGTAGTACAAGATGTTTTGTGGTGTATTCTTGAATGATTACCACCCATAAATGATGTACTCCGACCATAAACACTTCTCGTGGTAGGATAAGATGCTTTGTGGTGTTTTCTTGAACGGTTACCACCCTTAAATGAAGTACTCGAAGAAGAAACACTTCTCGTACTAAGATAAGATGCTTTGTGGTGTTTTCTTGAATCGGTTCCAGCCATAAATGCAGTACTCGATCAGAATCACTTAAATAAGTAGTATAAGATGCTTTGTGTTGTATTCTTGAATTATTACCACCCATAAATGATGTACTCCGACCAAAAACACTTCACGTGAAATGATAAGATGCTTTGTGGTGTTTTCTTGAACGGTTACCGCCCATAAATGTAGGTCTCGAAGAAGAAACACTTCTCGTACTAGGATAAGTTGCTTTGTTTTGTTTTCTTGAATCGTACCAGCCATAAATGCAGTTTTCGATCAAAATCACTTAACTAAGAAGTATAAGATGTTTTGTGGTGTATTCTTGAATGATTACCACCCATAAATGTTGTATTCCGACCAGAAACACTTCTCGTGAAAGGATAAGATGCTTTGTGGTGTTTTCTTGAACAGTTACACCCTTCAATGTTGTACTCGAAGAAGAAACACTTCTCATAATAGGCTATGATGCTTTGCGGAATTTTATTGAAAGGTTACCAGCCGTAAATGCAGTACTCGATCAGAAACACTTTTCTAAGTAGTATAAGATGCTTTGTGGTTTATTCGTCAATGATTTATCACCCATAAATGAAGTCTCAGAAACACTTCTGGTAGTAGGATATGATGCATTGTGGTGTATTCTTGAATGATTTTCACCCATAAATGATGTACTCCGACCAGAAACACTTCACGTGGTAGGATAAGATGCTTTGTGATGTTTTCTTGAACGGTTACCACCCTTAAATGAAGTACTTGAAGAAGAAAAACTTCTCGTACTCCCTGGTGTTGTACTAAAATGTTATCAACCTTAAACGAAGTACTCGTAGTAGAAAAACTTTTCGTAGTAAGTTATTATGCTTTGTATTGTTTTCCTGAATGTTTATCACCCATAAATGAAGTCTCGGATCAGAAACACTTCTGGTAGTAGGATATAACGCTTTGTGGTGTATTCTTGAATGATTTTCACCCATAAATGATGTACTCCGACCAAAAACACTTCACGTAGTAGGATAAGATGTTTTGCGGTGTTTTGTCGATTCGTTATCAGCCATAAATGCAGTACTCAATCAGAATCACTTAACTAAGTAGTACAAGATGCTTTGTGGTGTATTCTTGAATGATTACCACCCATAAATGATGTACTCCGACCCTAAACACTTCACGTGGTAGGATAAGATGCTTTGTGGTGTTTTCTTGAACGGTTACCACCCTTAAATGAAGTATTCGAAGAAGAAACACTACTCGTACTAAGATAAGATGCTTTATGGTGTATTCTTGAATAATTACCACACATAAATGATGTACTCCAACCAGAAACACTTCACGTGGTAGGATAAGATTCTTTATGGTGTTTTCTTGAACGGTTACCACCTATAGATGAAGTACTCAAACATGAAGGACACTCTGGTATTCTATGCTTCTCCCAGATGTTGTACTGAAATTTATCACCCTTAAACGATGTACTCGGAGAAGAAACACTTTCCGTAGTAAATTATGTTGCTTTGTGATGTTTTCCTGAATGTTTATCACCCATAAATGAAGTCTCGGATCAGAAACACTTATGGTAGTAGGATATTATGCTTTGTTGTGTATTCTTGAATGATTTTCACCCATAACTGATTTTCACCGATCAGAAACACTTCACGTAGTAGGATAAATTACTTTGTGGTGTTTTCTTGAATCGTTACCAGCCATAAATGCAGTACTCGATCAGAATCACTTAACTAAGTAGTATAAGATGCTTTGTGGTGTATTCTTGAAAGATTACCACCCAAAAATGATGTACTCCGACCAGAAATACTTCACGTAGTAGCATAAAATGCTTTGTGTTGTTTTCTTGAATAGTTACCACCCTAAATTAGTACTCAGACAAGAAGCACTTAGAGTGTAATTCGATGCTTCACCCTGGCGTTTTACTGAAAAGTCACCACCCTTCAACAATGTATTCGGAGAAGAAACACTTTCCGTTGTAGGTTATGATGCATTGTGTTGTTTCCCTTAATGTTTACCACCCATAAATGAAGTCTCGGATTAGAACGCTTCTCGTAGTAGGATATGATTCTTTGCGGTGTTTTCTTGAATGATTACCACCCATAGATGAAGTACTCAGACATTAATAACTCTATGGTATTCTATGCTTCTCTCTGGTGTTGTACTGAAATGTTATCACCCTTAAACGAAGTGCTCGGAGTAGAAAAACTTTTCGTAGTAATTTATGATGCTTTGTGATGTTTTCCTGAATGTTTATCACCAATAAATGAAGTCTCGGATCAGAAACACTTCTGATAGTAGGATATAATGGTTTGTGGTGTATTCTTGAATGATTTTCACCCATAAATGATGTACTCCGACCAGAAACACTTCACGTGGTAGGATAAGATGCTTTGTGATGTTTTTTCTTGAACGGTTACCACCCTTAAATGAAGTACTCGTAGAAGAAAAACTTCTCGTACTCCCTGGTGTTGTACTGAAATGTTATCACCCTTAAAGGAAGTACTCGTACTAGAAAAACTTTTCGTAGTAAGTTATGATTCTTTGTATTGTTTTCCTGAATGTTTATCACCCATAATTGAAGTCTCGGATCAAAAACACTTCTGGTAGTAGGATATAACGCTTTGTGGTGTATTCTTGAATGATTTTCACCCATGATGTACTCCGACCAAAAACACTTCACGTAGTAGGATAAGATGCTTTGCGGTGTTTTCTCGATTCGTTATCAGCCATAAATGCAGTACTCGATCAGAATCACTTAACTAAGTAGTACAAGATGCTTTGTGGTGTATTCTTGAATGATTACCACCCATAAATGATGTACTCCGACCATAAACACTTCTCGTGGTAGGATAAGATGCTTTGTGGTGTTTTCTTGAACGGTTACCACCCTTAAATGAAGTACTCGAAGAAGAAACACTTCTCGTACTAAGATAAGATGCTTTGTGGTGTTTTCTTGAATCGGTTCCAGCCATAAATGCAGTACTCGATTAGAATCACTTAAATAAGTAGTATAAGATGCTTTGTGTTGTATTCTTGAATTATTACCACCCATAAATGATGTACTCCGACCAAAAACACTTCACGTGAAATGATAAGATGCTTTGTGGTGTTTTCTTGAACGGTTACCACCCTTAAATGAAGTATTCGAAGAAGAAACACTACTCGTACTAAGATAAGATGCTTTATGGTGTATTCTTGAATAATTACCACACATAAATGATGTACTCCAACCAGAAACACTTCACGTGGTAGGATAAGATTCTTTATGGTGTTTTCTTGAACGGTTACCACCTATAGATGAAGTACTCAAACATGAAGGACACTCTGGTATTCTATGCTTCTCCCAGATGTTGTACTGAAATTTATCACCCTTAAACGATGTACTCGGAAAAGAAACATTTTCCGTAGTAAATTATGTTGCTTTGTGATGTTTTCCTGAATGTTTATCACCCATAAATGAAGTCTCGGATCAGAAACACTTATGGTAGTAGGATATTATGCTTTGTTGTGTATTCTTGAATGATTTTCACCCATAACTGATTTTCACCGATCAGAAACACTTCACGTAGTAGGATAAATTACTTTGTGGTGTTTTCTTGAATCGTTACCAGCCATAAATGCAGTACTCGATCAGAATCACTTAACTAAGTAGTATAAGATGCTTTGTGGTGTATTCTTGAATGATTACCACCCAAAAATGATGTACTCCGACCAGAAATACTTCACGTAGCAGCATAAAATGTTTTGTGTTGTTTTCTTGAATAGTTACCACCCTAAACAAGAAGCACTTAGAGTGTAATTCGATGCTTCACCCTGGCGTTTTACTGAAAAGTCACCACCCTTAAACAATGTATTCGGAGAAGAAACACTTTCCGTTGTATGTTATGATGCATTGTGTTGTTTCCCTTAATGTTTACCACCCATAAATGAAGTCTCGGATTAGAACACTTCTCGTAGTAGGATATGATTCTTTGCGGTGTTTTCTTGAATGATTACCACCCATAGATGAAGTACTCAGACATTAATAACTCTATGGTATTCTATGCTTCTCCCTGGTGTTGTACTGAAATGTTATCACCCTTAAACGAAGTGCTCGGAGTAGAAAAACTTTTCGTAGTAATTTATGATGCTTTGTGATGTTTTCCTGAATGTTTATCACCAATAAATGAAGTCTCGGATCAGAAACACTTCTGATAGTAGGATATAATGGTTTGTGGTGTATTCTTGAATGATTTTCACCCATAAATGATGTACTCCGACCAGAAACACTTCACGTGGTAGGATAAGATGCTTTGTGATGTTTTTTCTTGAACGGTTACCACCCTTAAATGAAGTACTCGTAGAAGAAAAACTTCTCGTACTCCCTGGTGTTGTACTGAAATGTTATCACCCTTAAAGGAAGTACTCGTAGTAGAAAAACTTTTCGTAGTAAGTTATGATTCTTTGTATTGTTTTCCTGAATGTTTATCACCCATAATTGAAGTCTCGGATCAGAAACACTTCTGGTAGTAGGATATAACGCTTTGTGGTGTATTCTTGAATGATTTTCACCCATGATGTACTCCGACCAAAAACACTTCACGTAGTAGGATAAGATGCTTTGCGGTGTTTTCTCGATTCGTTATCAGCCATAAATGCAGTACTCGATCAGAATCACTTAACTAAGTAGTACAAGATGCTTTGTGGTGTATTCTTGAATGATTACCACCCATAAATGATGTACTCCGACCATAAACACTTCTTGTGGTAGGATAAGATGCTTTGTGGTGTTTTCTTGAACGGTTACCACCCTTAAATGAAGTACTCGAAGAAGAAACACTTCTCGTACTAAGATAAGATGCTTTGTGGTGTTTTCTTGAATCGGTTCCAGCCATAAATGCAGTACTCGATCAGAATCACTTAAATAAGTAGTATAAGATGCTTTGTGTTGTATTCTTGAATTATTACCACCCATAAATGATGTACTCCGACCAAAAACACTTCACGTGAAATGATAAGATGCTTTGTGGTGTTTTCTTGAACGATTACCACCCATAAATGTAGGACTCGAAGAAGAAACACTTCTCGTACTAGGATAAGTTGCTTTGTTTTGTTTTCTTGAATCGTACCAGCCATAAATGCAGTTTTCGATCAAAATCACTTAACTAAGAAGTATAAGATGTTTTGTGGTGTATTCTTGAATGATTACCACCCATAAATGTTGTATTCCGACCAGAAACACTTCTCGTGAAAGGATAAGATGCTTTGTGGTGTTTTCTTGAACAGTTACACCCTTCAATGTTGTACTCGAAGAAGAAACACTTCTCATAATAGGCTATGATGCTTTGCGGAATTTTATTGAAAGGTTACCAGCCGTAAATGCAGTACTCGATCAGAAACACTTTGCTAAGTAGTATAAGATGCTTTGTGGTTTATTCGTCAATGATTTATCACCCACAAATGAAGTCTCAAAAACACTTCTGGTAGTAGGATATGATGCATTGTGGTGTATTCTTGAATGATTTTCACCCATAAATGATGTACTCCGACCAGAAACACTTCACGTGGTAGGATAAGATGCTTTGTGATGTTTTCTTGAACGGTTACCACCCTTAAATGAAGTACTTGAAGAAGAAAAACTTTTCGTACTCCCTGGTGTTGTACTAAAATGTTATCAACCTTAAACGAAGTACTCGTAGTAGAAAAACTTTTCGTAGTAAGTTATTATGCTTTGTGGTGTATTCTTGAATGATTTTCACCCATAAATGATGTACTCCGACCAAAAACACTTCACGTAGTAGGATAAGATGTTTTGCGGTGTTTTGTCGATTCGTTATCATCCATAAATGCAGTACTCGATCAGAATCACTTAACTAAGTAGTATAAGATGTTTTGTGGTGTATTCTTGAATGATTACCACCCATAAATGATGTACTCCGACCCTAAACACTTCACGTGGTAGGATAAGATGCTTTGTGGTGTTTTCTTGAACGGTTACCACCCTTAAATAAAGTATTCGAAGAAGAAACACTACTCGTACTAAGATAAGATGCTTTATGGTGTATTCTTGAATAATTACCACACATAAATGATGTACTCCAACCAGAAACACTTCACGTGGTAGGATAAGATTCTTTATGGTGTTTTCTTGAACGGTTACCACCTATAGATGAAGTACTCAAACATGAAGGACACTCTGGTATTCTATGCTTTGAGGTGTTTTCTTGAATGGTTACCACCCATAAATTAAGTACTAAGACATGAAGCACTCGGAGTGGTATTCTATGCTTCTCCCTGGTGTTTTACTGAAATGTTACCACCCTTAAACGATGTACTCGGAGAAGAAACACATCCTGTATTTGGTTATAAAGCCTTGTGGTGTTTCCTGAAAGTTTGCCACCCATAAATAAAGTATCAGATCAAAAACATTTTTCGTAGTTGGATATGATTGTTTGTTGTTTTTTCTTGAATGTTTACCAACCATAATTGAAGTATTGGATCAGAAACGCTTCTCGTAGTAGGATAAGATTCTTTGTGGTGTTTTCCTGAATGATTACAACCCATAAACGAAGTACTCGAATATGAATCACTTAGAGTAGTATTTTATGCGTCTCCCTGGTGTTTTAGTGAAAGGTAACCACCCTTAAATGAAGAACTCAAAGAAGAAACACTTCGCGTAATAGGTTATGATGCTTTGTGGAATTTTATGGAATGGTTACCAGCCATAAATGCAGTACTCGGTCAAAAACACTTCCCTAGCTATAAGATGCTTTGTGGTGTATTCTTGAATGATTTTCACCCATGAATGATGTACTCTGACCTGAAACACTTCATGTAGTAGGATAAGATCCATTGTGGTGTTTTCTTGAATCGTTACAAGCCATAAAGCAGTACCCAATTAGAATCACTTTGCTAAGTTGTATAAATGCTTTGCGGTGTATTCTTGAATGATTACCACCCATGAATGATGTACTCCGACCAGAAACACTTCACGTGGTAGGATAAGTTGCTTTATGGTATTTTCTTGAACGGTTACCACTCATAAATGAAGTAATCAAACTTGTAGCACTCAGTGGTATTCTATGCTTCTCCCTGGTGTTGTATTGAAATGTTATACGAAGTACTCGGAGAAGAAACACATCCCATAGTAGGTTATGCTGCTTTGTGGTGTTTTCCTGAAAGTTTAACACCCATAAATAAAGTATCATATCAGAAACACTTCTCGTAGTAGGATAAGATCCTTTGTAGTGTTTTCCTGAATGATTACCACCCATAAACGAAGTACTCGGAAATGAATAACTTAGAGTGGTATTTTATGCTTCTTCCTGGTGTTTTAGTGAAAGGTAACCACCCTTAAATGAAGTACTAAAAAAAGAAACACTTATCGTACTAGGCTATGATGCTTTGTGGAATTTTATTGAAAGGTTACCAGCCATAAATGCAATACTCGATCAAAAACACTTCGCTAAGTAGTATAAGATGCTTTGTGGTGTATTCTTGAAGGATTTCCACCCATAAATGATGTACTCCGACCAGAAACACTTCACGTAGTAGGATATAATGCTTCTCACTTGTGTTGTACTGAAATGTTATCACCCTTAAACGAAGTATTTGGAGAAGAAACACATTCCGTTGTAGGTTACGATGCTTTGTGGTGTTTTCTTGTAAGTTTACCACCCATAAATTAAGTATCAGATCAGAAATGCTTCTCGTAGTTGGATAGGATTCATTGCGGTATTTTCTTGAAAGTTTACCAACCATAAATGAAGTCTTGGACCAGAAATGCTTCTTGTAGTAAGATGGGTTCTTTGTGGTGTTTTCCTGAATGATTACCATCCATAAACAATGTATTCGGACATGAATCACTTAGAGTGGTATTTTATGCTTCTTCCTGGTGTTTTAGTGCATGGTAACAACCCTTAAATGAAGTACAAGAAGAAGAAACACTTTTCGTACTAGGCTATGATGCTTTGTAGAATTTTATTGAAAGGTTACTAGCAAAAAATGCAGTAATCGATCAGAAATATTTTGCTAAGTAGGATAAGATGTTTTGTGGTGTATTCTTGCATTTATCATCCATAAATGATGTACTCCGACCAGAAATACTTCACGTAGTATGATAAGATGCTTTGTGGTGTTTTCCTGAATGATTACCACCCATAAACGGAGTACTCAGACATGAATCACTTAGAGTGTATTTTATGTTTCTCCCTGGTGTTTTAGTGAAAGGTAACCACCCTTAAATGAAGTACTCGAAGAAGAAACACTTTTTTTACTAGGCTATGATGCTTGTGGAATTTTATTGAAAGTTTACCAGTCATAAATGCAGACTCGATCAGAAACACTTCGCTAAGTAGTATAAGATGCTTTGTGGTGTTTTCTTGAAAGTTTACCAACCATAAATGAAGTCTTGGATCAGAAATGCTTCTCGTAGTAGGATATGATTCTTTGTGGTGTTTTCCTGAATGATTACCACTCATAAACGAAGTACTCATACATGAATCACTTAGAGTGGTATTCTATGCTTCTCCCTAGTATTTTAGTGAAAGGTAACCAACTTTAAATGAAGTACTCGAAGAAGAAACACTTCTCGTACTAGGCTATGATGCATTGTGGAATTTTATTGAAAGGTTATCAGCCATAAATGTAGTACTCGATCAGAAACACTTCGCTAAGTAGTATAAGGTACTTTGTGGTGTATTCTTGAATGATTTCCACCCATAAATGATGCACTCTGACCAGAAACACTTCACGTAGTAGGATAAGATGTTTTGTGTTGTTTTCTTGAATAGTTACCACCCTAAATGAAGTACTCTGACGTGAAGCACTCAGAGTGGTATTCTATGCTTCACCCTGACGTTTTATTGAAATGTTACCAACCTTAAACAAAGTACTTGGAGAAGAAACACTTTGCTTAGTAGGTTATGATGCTTTGTGGTGTTTTCCTTAATGTTTACCAACCATAAATTAAGTCTCTGATTAGAAACGCTTCTCGTAGTAGTATAGGATTTTTTGTGGTGTTTTATTGAATGATTAGCACCCATAAATATAGTACTCAGACATGAATCACTTAGAGTGGTATTCTATGATTCATCCTGGTGTTGAAGTGAAATGTAACCACACTTAAATGAAGTACTCGAAGAAGAAACACTTCCCGTACTCGGCTATGATGCTTTGTGGAGTTTTATTGAAAGGTTTACCACACATAAATGTAGTACCCGATCAAAATTACTTTTGCTAAGTAGTAGAAGATGCTTTGTGGTGTATTCTTGAATGATTACCACCAATAAATGAAATACTCAGATATGAAGCACTCAGTGGTATTCTATGCTTCTCCCTGGTGTTGTACTGAAATGTTATCACCCTTAAATGAAGTACTCGGAGAAGAAACACTTTATGTATCAGGTTATGATGCTTTGTGGTGTTTTTTCTAAATGTTTACTACCCATAAATGAATTCTCGGATCAGAAACACTTCTCGTAATATGATAAGATTATTTGTGGTGTTTTCTTGAATAATTAGCACCCATAAATGAAGTGTTCAGACATGAATCACTTGGGGTGGTATTATATGCTTCTCTTTGGTGTTTTAGTGAAAGGTAACCACCCTTAAATGAGGTACTCGAAGATGAAACACTTATCATACTAGGCTATGATGCTTTGTGGAGTTTTATTGAAAGGTTACCACCCATAAATGTAGTACTCGATCAGAATCACTTCGCTAAGTAGTATAAGGTACTTTGTGGTGTATTCTTGAATAGTTACCACCCATAAATGATGTACTCCAACCAGTAATACTTCACGTGGTAGGATAAGATGCTTTCTAGTGTTTTCTTGAACGGTTACCACCCATAAATGAAGTACTCAGACATGAAGCACTCAGTGGTATTCTATGCTTCTCCCTGGTGTTGTACTGAAATGTTACCAACCTTAAACGAAGTACTGGGAGAAGAAACATATTCCATAGTAGGTTGTGATGCTTTGTGGTATTTTGCTGAAAGTTTACCACCCATAAATAAAGTAGTTGGATATTATTCTTTGTGGTGTTTTCTTGAAAGTTTACCAACCATAAATGAAGTCTTGGATCAGAAATGCTTCTCGTTGTAGGATAAGATTATTTGTGGTGTTTTCCTGAATGATTACCACCTATAAACGAAGTACTCACACATGAATCACATAGAATGGTATTTTATGCTTCTCCCTGGTGTTTTAGTGAAAGGTAACCACCCTTAAATGAAGTACTCGAAGAACAAACACTTCTCGTAGTAGGATAGGATTATTTGTGGTGTTTTTTTGAATGATTACCACCCATAAACGAAGTACACAGACATGAATCACCTAGAGCGGTATTCTATGCTTCTTCCTGGTATTTTAGTGAAAGATAACCACCCTTAAATGAAATATTCGAAGAAGAAACACTTCTCGCTCTAGGCTATGACGTTTTGCGGAGTTTTATTGAAAGATTACCATCCATAAATGCAGTACTCGGATCAGAAACACTTTGCTTAGTAGGATAAGATGCTTTGGTATTCTATTTTTCTCCCTGGAGTTTTAGTGAAAGGTAACCACCCTTAAATGAAGTACTCGAAGAAGAAACACTTCTTGTACTAGGCTATGATGCTTTGTGGAATTTTATTGAAAGATTCCCAACCATAAATGCAGTACTCAATCAGAAACACTTCGCTAAGTAGTATAAGATGATTTGTGATGTATTCTTGAATGATTACCACCCATAAATGATGTACTCCAACCAGAAACACGTCACGTAGTAGGATAAGATGCTTTGTAGTGTTTTCTTGAATGGTTACCACCCATAAATGAAGTACTCAAACATGAAGCATTCAAAGTGGTATTCTATGCTTCTCCCTGATGTTTTACTGAAATGTTACCATCTTTAAACGAATTACTCGGAGAAGAAACACTCTTCGTAGTAGGTTATGATGCGTTGTGGTGTTTTCCTTAATGTTACCACCCATAAATGAAGTCTCGGATTAGAAACACTTCTCTTAGAAGGATGTGATTCTTTGTGGTGTTTTATTGAATGATTATCACCCATAAATAAAATACTCAGACATGAATCTCTTAGAGTGATACTATATGCTTCTTCCTGATGTTTTAGTGTAAGATAACCACCCTTAAATGAAGTACTCGAAGAAGAAATACTTCTCGTACTAGGCTATGATGCTTTGTGGAGTTTTATTGAAAGGTTACCACCATAAATGTAGTACTCGATCAGAAATACTTTGCTAAGTTCTATAAGATGGTTTGTGGTGTATTCTTGAATGATTACTAGTTTACCACCCATAAATGATGTACTCCGACGAGAAACACTTCACGTGGTAGGATAAGATGCTTTCTGGTGTTTTCTTGAACAATTGCCACCCATAAATGAAGTACTCAGACATGAAGCACTCAATAATATTCCATGTTTCTCCCTGGTGTTTTACTGAAATGCCATCACCCTTAAACGAAGTACTCAAAGAAGAAACACATCCCGTAGTAGGTTATGATGCTTTGTGGTATTTTCCTTAGAGTTTACCACCCATAAATGATGTCTCGGATCAGAAACGCCTCTCTTAGTAGGATATGATTATTTGTGGTGTTTTCTTGATTGATTACCACCCATAAATGAAGTAGTCGGATCAGAAACACTTTTCTAAGTAAGATTAGATGCTTTGTGGTGTATTCTTGAATTTATGACCCATAAATGATGTACTCCGATCAGAAACACTTCACGTAGTAGGATAAGATGTTTTGTGGTGTTTTCTTGAATGGTTACCACCCATAAATGAAGTACTAAGATATGAAGCACTTAAAGTGGTGTTCTATACTTCTCTCTGGTGTTTTACTAAAATGTTACCACCCTTAAACGAAGTACTCGGAGAAGAAACACATCCTGTAATAGGTTATGATGCATTGTGGTGTTTTCCTGAAAGTTTACCACCCATAAATAAAGTATCAGATCAGAAACGTTTCTCGTAGTAGGATAAGATTCTGTGTGGTGTTTTCTTGAAAGTTTATCAACCTCAGATCAAAAACGCTTCTCGTAGTAGGATATGATTCTTTGTGGTGTTTTCCTAAATAATTACCACCCATAAACGAAGTACTCAGAAATGAATCACTTAGAGTGGTATTTTATGCTTCTTCCTTGTGTTTTAGTAAAAGGTAACCATCCTTAAATAAAGTACTCGAAGAAGAAATACCCTTACTTGCTGCTCGACACCAAACTCGATTCCATTATTCTGGTGGGAAACGGATCTGCCGCCACAAAAACTATGGCACCATTGTGCCATTTAGAGAATGATGAGTGGGTTTCACAAAATTTATATTATAATATACACTTTCCGAATCAAATCACAGTTGTCCAATCTAATCCGACTGTCTAGATTAATCCAATGGCACCATCGTGCAATCAAAACTATGACAACAGAAACAAATTCGATCGCGGTGCATGATACAATCTAATATTTACTTTATTATATTTTTAAAAATAGAAGTACCTAATCTATGTAAATCACAAACTTAATCAATATATAGCTTATTAAGAAATACCATATTGGTCATAGTTCTAAAATTGATATCAAGATACTTTTAATTTCAGTAAAAATATAATGTTATATATAGAATATGGACGTACTGTTAAAATTGCTTTTTCAAAATTTAAAAGCATTAGAAATGAGAAATTATATTTTAGAAAAGATGCTGATACGTAGATACTAATATTGATACCGACTATGAATACTGATGTTATCATGCACATTTAGTTGAGTTATTGTGTATATTATTTGAGTTATTATGCATATTATTTTTTGTACTGAAATAGATATGCATGTTATTTTTTGTACTGAAATAGTATGCATGCTATTTATGTTATTTTTTTATGAAAAAGATGGGACGTGTTTTTTATGTTATTATGCACATTATTTTGTTAACATATATTATAATTTTTCAGTACAAAGATAACATAAAATAACATGTATAATAACTCAAATAATATATATAGTAACTCAATTAAATGTGCATAGTAACATCGGGATCGATAGTCAGTATGAATATTAATATCTACGAAATATTTTTCTTTAGAAAAATTAGAAGTCGGATTCAGGCCTTTAAAGACGGATCTTCAATATAAAATAAAAAATGTATAAGTAATTAAGTATATAGCAAATAAGCAAAATGACATTTTCAGCCGCTTGATACAGCAGTGATATACTGATATCCCATTTTCCAGCAATAAATACCTTCCCTGGCAAAACCAGGAGCGAAGAGTGTAAATTGTTAAGTCGCCCCAACGTCTCACCCAAAAAAGATCCATTCAATTCACGCGAAGGCAGAACAGAACAACGACCCGCACTTCGCATCATGAATTCATGATCAGTGGCCGTTTCATTAGGCGATTTTCTCGGAGCAACTATTATTTCTCACGGCCCAATCCCTCCTTTAACAATCTCAGCTGCACTCGGAACATGACTGCATATGTCTGTACAACTGTTTATTGGACCCCGCCGCAGCGACATGGTCTTTGAGACTGAACCGTGGTCTATAGAAGGAGAAGATTCTGATGCTTTTCGAGATCCAGTGGGCTCCAATCTCTGCACCGAAACCGTCAATCCAGCATGCTATCTTTATGGTCTTTGGTGTTCCGAGAGCACCCATACCGTCCTTAGTTAGCAGGAAATGTATGTCTTAAAAATCTACCGAGGTGAATTCTCTGTAGTATAAAATGAAACGGGTCATATTTATGAATATATCTAAGAGCATCTCCATATCTGAAACTTTTGAAGTTTCTAATCTGACGTGACAGTTTTTAAATGAGTTTTTTATTTAGAAATTTTGCTCAAGAGTTTCTTATTTAGCAACTATGCTTTAGAGTTTATAAACTCTGACATGACTTAATCATTAACTAAAATTGATCAGCCTCCCATAATATTGGTAATATTTGTTGACGTGACAATTTAAAAACTCTAATTTTTAAGTTTTAGAAATGAAGAGTTTAGAAACTAAAAAAATTAAGTTTTTAAAATTGATGTGACAATAATTTAGAAACTTACAATAATTTAGAAACTTCAAAAAATTTAAAATTGAAGTTGTTCTAACTAGTGTAGTGCTAAAACCCAAACGGGTCCCGCCCGTCCCGTCCCGCCTGCGCCTTTTACCCGCCCAACCCGCCCGTTGACCAAACCCGTTGAACCCAGACGGGTCACGGGTGCGGGTCAAAGGGCGGGTTTGGGTGGCGCCCTTGAAAAATCGCCCGTTTAAACCCGCCCGTTCTAAACCCGTCCCGCCCGACCCGTCTACCCGACCCGCCCGCCCGTCTACCCGACCCGCCTGTTTGACCCGTCCCGCCCGCCCGTTTGACCCGCCAACGGTTAAAATTCGAATTTTTTTTAATTTTATTCACTTTTTTTTATATTCGGATTTAAAAAAACTTATATGTCTTTGAATTATTTTGGATTTACGAGTTTGAAAAAAGAAATTTTTTTTATAAAAAAAATTAAATTCATTTGTAATTTTTCAAATATGATTTTTTTTAGATTTTTTGTGAATTTTTTAAGAGTTTTTTGGAGTTATTTCAAATATTTAAAAAAAAACCCGTGCCCGCCCGTCCCGCCCGCCCGACCCGTTTGACCCGACAGGTCTAAGGACGGGTTTGGGTCACTCTTCCCAAACCCACCCGTCCCAACCCGTCCGTCGTAACCCGTCCAACCCGTCGACCCGTCACCCGTCTCATCCGCCCCCCGTCCGACCCGTTTCCCAAACCCGCCCGCCCGCCCGTTAGCACTACACTAGTTCTAACCTTCCACACATTTTTAAACTAATAAATTAACACACCAGAGAATATTTACACTAAATTCCATATGCCCTTAGAAAGATAAAGAGAGAGTCAGAGAGGTCTTGGGAAATAATATTACCGCCAGCGCCACCCATAAGATTTGGCGCAGCTTTTTGTTTGTCGGATTTACCCTCCTCACATCTCTCTCTCTCCCCCTTCCCCTCTCTCTATACCTGACTCTCCCCAAATTCGGAACAAATTCGATTTCCCATCCTTCCGCTCCTCTAACCTCGATCGATCGTGCTCTCTATCCTTGAGAGGTATACTTGCAAGGATCAGATAGAGCCGAGAATATTTATAGAATTTAGCGAAGAAATAGAACAAGCAAGGAGGCGAACATGGAGAAGTACGAGATGGTGAGAGATATCGGGTCGGGCAATTTCGGGGTGGCCAAGCTGATGCGTATCAAGGAAACTAAAGAACTTGTTGCGATGAAATACATTGAGCGTGGTCACAGGGTAATTGATTTCTCTTGGTAAATTAATTTTTCTAATTTTTGTTGATTTCGTCGATCCTGGTTTCCTCTTCAATTTCGTACGTTTGTTTGCCCTTTTCTTTATCTGTTTTCGTTGGATTTGGGGATGATATTAGCTCTGTTCAGAAGGAATCTTAATTGTCTTTAGCGCTTATGGTGTGGTTTTACATGTGACGAGTTATTGCACTTGGGGCAGTGTCGCATTGGTAATTTGGCACCTGGTGCACTACCTCTTACAAGCGCTACACTAAACCTGGGCCATTCAAGTCATCGCGCTCTGTTTGATCAATCAACATTGAACCCCGTTTTGTTGAAATCATGTTGTAACCGACTTTTGTTGAATTCACCAAAGAACTTTGTGTGTCAAACAAGTGTTTTATTTTTGTGAAGAATTAAACAGCACTAAAATTGTCATATACGGGTATGTAGTACGAATTATCTGTCTCCTCTCTGATCGGACCTGAGTCTATGAATAAAACAAAGAGTACTTTTGTTTGATTTTAGAATTGAGTTAGTACTTTGTCTGATTCCAAAATCGAGTTTAATTTACTTCTAGAATATCATGTTACTTGATTAATTGGGATGTTGATTTTGATACTCGGACCTTGTTCTTTCTATGTGAGGGGGCTTACACAAACTGGAACTCGGAAGTGCATGTAAAAGAAATTGTTTTATTTAACTTGAAAAGCACAAAAAATTGTTCCCTTTTTCCCAGATGTACGAACACAATTTTTTTAATAAGTTTAGAAAGGAAATATATAATTTATTATTCTTGTAACAATTAGGACCATTAGGAGAAAGGGATCTATTATCTAATAAATTAGTTCAGTTATCTAACCTTTCAACCTAATTTTCCTGGAATGGTTGGTTAAAGTTTTTGTTAAACAAAAACTCTGCTGCTTTAGACAATAGCTCCATCTGTCCTTGTTCTCTGGTTAAATTCTTCTATCTATTGTTTGTGTTAATTCCTTCAGGAAATAGCTCTATTAATGGGTCCTTCTGGAACTACAAAAAGAGACATCTTTAGGGTCATTAGGAATAATTTTTCATTTTTTGTTCTTTACTGCAGGTTGACGAGAATGTATATCGAGAAATAATTAATCATAGATCGCTTCGTCACCCGAACATCATCAGATTCAAAGAAGTATGTGCCCTTATCTAAAATAGATAATGACCATGTGATTGTCAGGTTTCACTAAGGATATTTTGAAAATAAGTTATTTGCAATGATTCTTTTTATTATGTTAAGGTTGTCCTGACACCGACTCATCTTGCAATTGTGATGGAATATGCTGCTGGTGGAGAGCTTTTTGAGAGAATTTGTGATCGGGGACGCTTTAGTGAAGATGAGGTTGAAATTTTATAAGCCTGACTATTTGCTGAATATAAAATAGTATTGTTCCATTTGAATGAACTCTGCACCTCTAACTTAATTTCTTAGTTTGTTACAGGCGAGGTATTTCTTTCAGCAGCTGATATCAGGAGTGAGCTACTGCCATTTCATGGTAAATTTTATTAAATTGTTAGGCAAAATATTATTTTATTTCTGTTTTGTCAAATAAAATCAATTGATTGTCTCATTGAATTTTGGGGTGGGGGAGGGATTATTTGGTTATGGATTACATTGTGTGAAAATTTATGCCCTTTCTATCTTCTTCATTTCATTTAACAAATCTTTTTATCCTCTCAAGCAAATATGCCATAGAGATCTTAAACTGGAGAATGTCTTACTAGATGGAAGCCCAGCACCTAGACTTAAAATTTGCGACTTCGGTTATTCTAAGGTATTTTTTTCTCTCTCATACATAACTTAGTTACAGTTCCATAAAAATTTGAATTGTCTGAATTTTATACTAATAAAGGCTCTAAATTAATTTCAGTCATCAATTCTTCATTCACGACCCAAATCAACAGTGGGGACTCCTGCATATATCGCTCCTGAAGTACTTTCTCGACGTGAGTATGATGGCAAGGTTAGGCTTCTATTTTTAATATTCTTTTACAAAGTTCCTTTGAAGACTTACCCAAAAAAAATGTATAATAAAATAGATAGCTTGTGAATGTCAACTTTTGGTTAATTTGGCCACATTTAGAAGAGAATTAGATTTTGATTTGTTAGGTTGATTCTTAGAAATGTTTGCTATGCTTTATCCATACTTGCACTGGTATAAGGGAACTATTAGATTTTTGCTTTAGTAGCAAAAATGGCATGCTTATTGATGTAGTATATTTGCCTTGAGAACTAGAATCCCCATTTAATAAATTTGGCATATCTCTTTGTTTTCAAATATCTTATTCAAGAAGAAATTTTTACCATAAAAGTGGAACTCCACATTAATTTGTGGGGTGGGTGAGAGAGCTAAGTAATTGCACTCCAGGGGTACCTAGGAATGGTTGGTGTTGAACTGTTGCCACATCTTGTTCATGTTTTCTTTTCCTTCCTTTAAAAGTTGGGGAGAGAAGAAGATTCATACTGTTATAGATGCTCATAAGTGATACTTGTGCACCATTTTAACACCATTGAAAGCTATGTTTTCCCATTTTGTCCTTTCCTATCACGCCAGTACAAATTCTGCATCCTTGACACACAGGATTTCTGCAAAGCACATGTCAAAATATTTGTTATTTAGTACCAAATTATGGTATATGGGAGCTTTTGGTGGGTGTTTGTTAAGTAGTTGTGCAAGTCCATTCTGCACACTGCAGCTCCCTAGACATGAGGTCACGTTGTGTGAAATTGTTGCTTTTCTAACATCTAGACATCTAGTTCTTACAGTTTACTAGTTAATGCTCCATGAAACAGTCTTTAGTCTAGCTTTTCCTCTAGATAATCACCTCAACTGCTAGTTGTCTCAAACTTCTCCATTATTTCTGAAATTCTTCAAATGATTGTCAGACTGTCCCAGTTATATTGTTTTCTAAGTACCACTTTTGATCTTGCATGGTGTTGTTTGCCAATGCAGCTTTAGGTAAAATTAGGGACCATACAAACTCTGACCGTAGAGGTTGATAAAAAGCGAAACAAGTACAATTGTATAGTTCTTTTTTTTGGGTAAACAAGTATGACCATATAGTTGTGTACACATTTGTCTCAAGTGTCTTTATTGAAGTGACCTGTTACACGTACAAGGTTTCATGGGATGTGGTATTGTCTTCGTTGGACACTGCTTGAGAGGAGATGGGCAGCTCAAGTCAGATATCCAGTATTTTTCCAAAATCTTGTCTACTGTGAAGTAAAATAGGTTGGGAGTAGTATGAGCGAACTACTATGACATGAAAAGGGCTTTGACGGATCTAAAATATTCTCATTAAAACCCAAGTAGAGTCTCTGAGCTGTCGAGTAAAATAACTTGACATGAAAGTATCAATTTTGGAAGTTCAGATAATATCATTTAGTATTGCAATTTCAAAATTTGGGAATTTTTGTTGTAGCTATTATAGTGACAATCCCCAAATCTCTTTTTTTTTTTTTTGAAATGTTTTACCTAGAATTTGTACTCCCAATTTTAAATTTAAAGTGAAAAATTGTGATTATTTTAGGATGATTTAATGCACTCTTCGAGAGATAAACCCAAATAGACAGCGACATGAGGTGTTTAGGGGTCGTTTTAGAAAGAATCTCTTTTTTATTTTTTTGGGTCTCAGTCCTTGGTGAAGAAAGGGACATCTTTGCACTTAAGCTGATCAAAAGAAAAAAAATCTTTTAGCATAAGCATTTATTAGCTTGTTTGATCTTATTTGGTGGATTTGTAGTGGGCCAATTATTCACCAACCACACTTTATGAGATTCTCTTTCCACCAATCTCCCATTCAAGCTGGTATTAGAATTCAACTAAAAAATGAAAGACAATATATAATATGAAGCTTCTAGTGGCATTTGTCCTTTTAAGTCTATGACTCTTCAACTATTAAGACATTTAACAAACTTGTGAGTGATTTTGGTGTTTTGTAGCTACTTAGGTGTTGTTATTTGTGGTGTACCTTTCGTAAGTCGCAGGTTTTGTTTACAGTTTCTGATTCACGGCAGCCTTATTGTTAAGATGAACAATTCCGTAGGTTAGTGTTACATTTTTAAAATAAGAAATCAAGAAAATGTAACACTAACCTATGGAATTGTTCATCTTAGCAATATGTAGCTTTTACTATTCTGCGAAGTCTTGCCAAAAAAGGTTCAACATTTTTACAATAAGAAACCTCGTTGATATGGAAGTTAAAACTATTTTCTTCTTGCAGACCCATTCCATTGTTGCACCAATCTAGCAGCTTATATGTTTTAAAAAAGAAAATTCTCATTCCCAGTACTAAAGTAACTAAAAATGATTGCTTTCTTCATCTTCAATATTGTTGTTTCATCATTGAACCTCCTGATATTCTTGAACTGGTTGTACAGCTTGCAGATGTGTGGTCATGTGGTGTAACCCTTTATGTGATGCTTATCGGGGCATACCCATTTGAAGATCCTGATGACCCAAAAAATATTCGCAAAACAATAGGGGTATATTTATCTATCTTCCTTTTGAATTATGATCCCTTTGATCAGTTTTCTAAAGTGCTTCCTAAGTTGCACTATTACCTTTATTGTTATAAACTTACCTGTTGTCATGTGTGAAGAAAATAATGCAAGTCCAGTATAAGATGCCCGATTATGTGCACATTTCACCGGAATGCAAACAACTTCTTGCGCGGATATTTGTTCCCAACCCCGCAAAGGTAATGTGCAGAATTTTGTTGTTTTAACTTTCAGGTGCATGATCCATAAGGAGACTTTCACATCAATTCCAATTTTAGATTCTTCTTGTTTATGTGGACCTTGCAAATTATAAACAAAAAGAGAAAGAAAAAAGAAATGCTAAAATCTTGGACTATTATGCCCCTCCAAGAAAATGAAAAGTGACTTTGTTGCTCTTCTAATTCATTCTTAAAAAAATCTGCATTCATCTACATTTAGCTAAAGGAAAGCATTTAGATGGATAGGCAGCTTTGACATTTTTCTAAAGAAAGAAAAATGGGGAAGAGAGGCTAGATGATATTGTTGTATTTTATAGGGTTGTGATTATTCTATGTTTCCTCAGGCATGCATGGGTATGTATAACTTTGTAGGGTCAGAAATTTCTAAGAACTAACAAAAAATTGTTTGATTTATTTATCAGAGAATTACTATAAAGGAAATTAAGAGCCATCCGTGGTTCATGAAGAATCTCCCTAGAGAACTCACCGAGGCTGCACAAGCCGCATATTATAGAAGGGACAACAGTGCCCCCATATACTCTTTCCAAAGCATAGAAGAGATAAGCCAAATAGTGAAAGAAGGGAGGATTAAACCAAAAGAAACCCAAACCCCTTTAGGTTATGGCTGGGATGATGTTGATTCTGATGAAGAGGAGGAGAAAAGGAGAGGGAAAGAGGAAGACGAGGATGAATATGATAGGCAGGTGAAAGAAGTTCATGCAAGCGGAGAGCTTAATATGAGCAACTTGCATATATAATTTGTAAGATTAATAAAGCCCGGGGGTGACCCTGAGGTGACAATGTAAATGAGGATTCTTTTTATTTTCTTTGGGGGGTGGGGGTTCTTGTTTGGTATTTCAACGGTTTAATGATTTGGAGCTGTTTGTAGGGAGTTTTCGTGCATGCAACTCTGCGCTTGTTTAGTTGTTTGAATGCAATTATATTCCGTTTAATAAACCCTCCGTCTCGGTTTAATGCCTTGAAGTTCCCAAATCTGTTCACGTATTTCTGGTGGTAATAACAAGTTGACAATTTTAAACATTATTTTCGTCTTTTGACAATTTTTTATTGTTTCTAACAATCTCTTGTCAATGAGAAAATAGAAAAAAAGAACAATAAAAAAAAAACAAAGATATAGTTGAAAGAGAAATAAAGAAGTATAAAAAAAATAAGACAAAATAGAAAAAAGAGTGAAAGACGAGAACATATGACAAAAGATTGAAAATTAAAAGATTTTCTCAATGCTATAACACAATACACATTTAATCTTAAAGCAGCTTGTTTGATTCTAAATATATATTATATATGTGTACTCAGCGCAGACTCTTGAGGCTTGTTGACGTGAGCTCTTTTAGCTTCCTTATAGCTCCTTAGTTCTTAATTCATCTTAATTTTTTTCGAACATAGGTTCATTAGCGTGGACACATTTGTTACATTTAGTCTTCTTTTGCCCGAATTTAATCCCTTGTTCGGAATGAGTGAATATCTCTTGGAATATTTCTAATGATGGAGTAATAATCGAATGATTCACACAACTTTGAAATTTCTTCTGAAATATTGCTACTAAGAGTCTGATCAGATTTTTTTTTTTGAAATGAGTAACCTCAAGAAGGAACCCCGACTTTCATTGCCTAAAACAAAAGCAACTTATAATGTCTTTCGAACATAGATCATGTACTACACAAAATATAAGAAATACTATAAATCCTAAACTTCTTTAAACCTGAGAATAATCCTACTTCAGCAGTTTTTTACCAAAAAACGAACCTCAATCACCATCATCCAGCATCATAACAACTTGTTTTCAAAAACCCTCATTCCCACAAACTTATAACAATCCCCAACAAACAAAAAAAAGACAATCACTAAACCACAAAACAACTTTAAAAGAAACTTCTTAAAGCAGGTTGCACTCCCACTTGCATGCCCGCCGAATTATAAGAACCAAACGTGTTACTAACTTACTATGTAGCTCTCCCCTAGGATCATATCCTCACCTCTCTATCTTTTATTTTTTTTTCCTCTCTTTTCTTACAATATATATGTTTCGACCGGAGATAATAATAAGTTATCACGATAATATTCACAACAACATGACACCAAAAGTTATGATGACCCACTCCATACATCCAAAACTTCTAAATCCTCCAAAAATCTCATCGAAGTTAGGGATGAATCTAGAATTTTTGTTAGGAAGAAGTAAGATCTATCACTTTTTTTTTCAGAAGAAGACAAAATGATGTACATTTTTAAATATATATTATTTTTTTAAATATTAACAAATCGTATAAATACACAAAAAAAATTTAAACAGGTGCGGCTGCCCCCTGACATCATGTTGCTCCGGCCTGAGTGAAGTGGTTGTTCTTGGTTCTTCATAAATTCTCGACCACATCTTGCCATCTTTGATTTAAAAATTAATTAAACTAAAAAGCAAAATGTTATTTGTTGAATTGACAGTTGTGGTTTAATATATTTATTTTTAATAAAAATATGGATGCATACCCCTCTTCTCTTTTTTACACTGCTAACAAATCTGGAGCACCGTCGCCTGTGGCATGTGGTCTCCTACATTCCCACTGGCTAAAAACATTTGTCAAGTCCTATCTAGTATAATGATAAGACACATAATCTTCATGAAAAGACCTCAAACTTCAGGATAACACTCCGCCGCAAATTGATTGAGATCCGTTGGCCCATCCAATCCATATTTCGGCCCATAAACCCTCTAATATCACGGTCCGCTGCATCGAACATTTATAGCCTATCACGTTGGCATGCGCGTGAAAATTAGGACCTGTATCATCGACACTCATTTTTTATGGATGATTTCTGCATCTACTAATTTAGACCGTTCGATTAGATCTGAACGTGTGACCGCCAATTATATGATTCAGGGAGGCTTTTGTATTATAAAATCACATCCGTTCAAATCTAATCGGACGATCCAGATTAGTGGTTGTAGGTGCAGAGGATATCGTTTCCGAAAATTAGAGGGGAAAAAAGGGTTGTTTGTGCAGTGTGCAGAGGCCAGAGGGAAAGGGACAGAGGGAATAGAGAGAGAGAGCGAATAGGGATGGGAGAAGGAAGGTCGAAAGAGTGGATCCGATGCGATGAGAGCGGGAGGGAGATGCTTTCGAGAGTCCTATTGGAGAGAGCTTTCATCGTACATGTACCGTCTCTTCATCGCGTACCGCTTCGCTTCGGTAATGTATTGGAGATCTCTGGCCAATCCAACTCGGCCAAATCCCAGGTCCTTGTCCAGGTCGGTTGAGTGACAATTAAAATTTTTGTTTAGCCCTTAGTTTTCCAAATTTTCACAGCTAGTACAGGTATCTCGGTTCATTCAATCAGATTATGTAATCATTTATTTGCTAGTTTTAACAGGCTATAGTGCATTTTATCTTGCCTAAGGAGTGGGAAGGAGGCCAATTTGGAGGACTGGAGAGAAAAGTTGTTTTTTTCGACCTTCATTGTCGGTTTGATGTGTTGCAGCTGTCCCAAATCTTGACACAAAGAATTGATCAAACATGTGGTGGGTAACCTCTTGGATGTGATTTCTTTCTTTTCATAATCAATTTTCGAAACTTCTCCATATATTTGTTTAGGTTCAATTGAGGAAATGGCATTTGATAAGATGTTTGCTGACTGCATGAATCGCTTTCTCTATGTATGCTGCTACAATAGCTCTGAATTCTTGTCTTCACTAAAGGCAGGTACCTGCTTTCCATTTAATTCTTCATCACGTTTCTTTCCATTCAAATTTTCTCATAAAACTTATCAAATTCTTACATCTACGAAAAGAAGGGACAATGTGTTGACGTGTGTTTCTCCTTCTAAAGGAATTGCATTTCCAAATTCAAAGGAAAGATAATATAGTTGGTACTGGTATTAGTGCCCTTTTGATTGACAGGTAATTTCTTTTCATCCTTTTTTTTTATTAATTTTCAGTAACCAATTCTGATGTAGTACTTACTATTAAGTGATTGAATTTTTTTTTTGTTTTGCCCGAAACAAGTTGAGGTAGGCTAGAAAGACGACCATATTGGATTTCATTTCCATAAGATTGGCTAAATTTTTACATTGACTCACCAAGTCTATCACAACCCTCCTCCTTTTCGAGCTTAGGACCTATTTAGTGATTGAATAATCTATTGAAACCTATTTCTCTTAAACATGTCTAGCGTGGGTGCATTTCATTCGATTGATCGTTCTAACCAACTCCGTGGAGCTTGTAAAGGGTAATAAATACATAAATACCATAGGTGTACCTTGTATTGTCCTATTTGTTTACAGTATTCTAATTGTACTCGAGAACTGTTTTTTTATATGCAACTTTGGTCAAGAACACAGACACTATGCTATAGAGAATCTATATTACGAAAATATTTCTTGTAAATTTGGCACGAGGTTAGTAATTGTTGGCATTATTAGTACGAGAGAGATACTTTTTTTGCGTGTCCTCTATTCTCTCTCTTCCTACTATTCTTTGGTTTCCTTCTCTAATTCACAATGAAATGTTCAACACAGGAAGAACATTTCCCTGCAGTGTTCTCAAGCAGCAATTGTGCATGAATTACATGAACTCTTATTATTGCAACCATTATTGGTACTAGCAACAAAAGCATCTCTTTTTTGTACTGAAACTCCATATGAGCTCCAAAGGTGATCTCTTTTTCATCTGAATATAGAAACTATCTAATTTCTATGCAACAATTCATGTGTTACAGTTATAAGCTTTTAGTTGTACTGTTTGTCATTGACAAGTACATCAACATCAAATGAGTTTTCAGGAAAAAAAGAAGAGAAAAGAAACCTTAATTAGTAAGACCCCCTAAGCATAAAAAAAAAAGAAAATTTGAGATTGAAAATAAGGTTTTGGAAAATTTTGATGAGAATGAACTAAAATGATTTGCTTATAATTGCATTATTATGATAGGAGTTCTGTTTCCAACATCGATGGAGAGAGAAACCTCTTTTTTCATGAATATATACCTGCAATATGGCAGGTCAGATATTCTCCCCTTGAGCATGTTTCGTTGAGAATTTTTTCAGTTCTTTCCAAAAGAAAGGCATATGTAAAAAAAAATTGATTTACATTTACTTTCTTTTGTTTCTTTTTTATGCTTCTTCACCTACATATTGTTATTGATTCTCTCGCAAATTTCAGTCTTTCGTTACTCACAGGATACAACTGCACCCTTCAGGTTTGCTACTTATTTATCATTTATTAACGAGGAGGGATCACTTGGCAATGGTTGATAAGAATTTTTCAAAAAAAGTCAGTTGATAATTAAAAAGTAAATTTGTAGGATTGTTATTGGACATATAGAACTCTGCCTATGTTTTTACATAACCGGTCCCAAGTTCGGAAGGGACGAGGGTTGTGATAGGTTTGGCGAGCCAACGTAAAAATTCAGCCAATCTTTTGGAAATGAAATCAATATGGATTTCATTTCTAGCCAACTTCAACTTGTTTGGGACAAAATGTTTAGTAGTAGTAGTTATTGAACATATAGGTAGCATAACAAACAATTTTCATGCAGTTTTAGTATTGTTTGATGATGCATCAAAGACAGCTAAGCATTATTTTTAAGTGTCAAGAATTCAAGATTGTCAAAATGAGCAATTGTTTAGTAACCTCCCTCCCCTCAAGTGAAAAGCCAATTAAATGCCCTTACATTTCATTGATATGCAACATTCAATGATTAATATTGATATGCACAATTTCTGTCAATTCAATATGTTTTATTTGTACGTTATCTGCTAACTTTGATGCAGATGAGTTGTTATCAAATGGATCTAAACCCATATGCAATTATACATCAGAATATCTGCAACCTCCGGTAAATTTGAAAGACAGATTTATGTTTACAGATGTAAGCCTCCCTTCCCTCAATAAAAAAGGAGAGAAGAATAGGACAAAATAAACGAAGTTTTCAGTGATGCACTGATGGATCGAAAGTATATTTTTTATGTATGCATCTGCCCATTCGTAGGATTGTATCTGCTTGATATAGTGACAACTGTAGTGCTTGGCTTGGCTCCTTGTGTACATGTATGTGAATTATAGAGACGAGTCTACGAGAGACACAAGAATATTCAACTCTGCATATGTCAACCTCACTAAGGCAAGCCTATAGATTATCAGAAGAGAGTGATGTAGTCCTTTTCAGGTTAGTTGGCTTTGCCTTTGTATCACTTTTAGCTCTGGCTCAACTTTTACTTCTTTAGTTTTCTTTCACGAGAATCAGATGCCGGGTTCTATATCATGATCATGATTTTATATTAGTAGTTTAACCAAATTCCTGAAAAAAAAATTATGAATCCAATCACTAAAGTCAGCATATACGTAAAAAAATCATACAATTTGAAATTGCTTTCTACGGGATCAATTGGTAGAACAAAATTAATGCATCAAACTATATACAACAAGCTGTTAATATTTTGTGGTCTTAATCATACAATATGAACTCCGAATTTTACGACTCTTGGTATGAAAATATTACTCTTTTGAGTCTTGAAATACAACAAGGTTAGTGGTTTGTATTTTTCATTTCATATTTGAAATAGGAAAAATGACATGATAATGATGAGACACAATCAACATCTGAATTTGATTTTTTTTTCGAAGTAGCTCCTCAGAGGTGCACACTTGCACTTTTATTATGAATGTAGAAGATTCAGAAAATTGTTGTTGTTGGAAACATAAACTAAGCCTATTATCACAACGCGTAAGCTCAAGATCATAGTAGTTGAATCGTAAAGTGCATCGTGTATCGGTGGATTTTGTATCGTATCGTGTATCGCATATCGTATCGTATAGTTTATATGATGTGATTTAAGTTGGTGCGAAAGGACTACGTCAAGGATGTCCATTATCTTCGATACTCTTCACGATAGCTATGGAGGGATTATCCAGACATTTAAGTTGGTGCGAAAGGACAAACTTATTCAAAGGAATTTCACTAGGAGATCAGGCACCTACTATATCACATAGTCTATATGCAGATGACGTCACTCTATTTGGTAATGCCAACCCCCAGGAATGTACCAACTACAGAGCAACCTTGGATAAATTCTCAAAAATATCAGGACTTCAAATTAAACCAAAAAATCTACCATCTGGTAGAGTGATGCATGCAACCAAAATCACAAGCAACTCATACAACAAACATGGCAATCTCAAGAAGGTGAAGAAGATGATTCATACCTTGGAATAAGCCTCTCCCAACCCCCAAAATACAATACATATACACATCACAAATTAATACATACATTTACAAAGAAAATGGGGGGATGGAAGAGAAACTTTCTTTCACATGCAGGCAGGCTAGTGCTACTGAAATCCACCCTGGCTACCTTATCGGTCTATCACTTCTCTGTTCCAATGCTCAAAAAAAGAAACAATCAAAGAAATGACTAAGCTTATGAGGAGGTTCTTTTGGGGAAAACAACAAGGCAGATACCTAGCCCCAATCTCATGGAACAAACTTATAGAGGGCCAGAACAAAGGGGGGCTAGGCCTAAAGGATCTACAACTCTTCAACAAAGCCATTATGCTTAAGACAGTTTGGCAAGTGGCTAACAACTCAAACAAGCCATGGGTACAGATTATAAAAGCCCAATAATGTAGAGACAGAGGCCTGTGGGGCACGTCAGTAAGAAAGGGGACCAGCCTTCTTTGGAGAAACATACAACAACTAAAACATCTAATACAGGACTCGGTCAAATGGCACATCTCTTCAAGACAAGATATCCCGATCAATTTCCAGCCATGGTACCCAAGTTGGCAAAAGGCTAATAGAAAAATGTATACTTACATCGCGACTGTAGCAGAGGCATTTGACTCATCAGTGGGCTCTTGGAACAAGGAAGTCCTCAATCAGGCACTAAGTAAGAATCACATAGCTCGAATAGTGGAGCATGCAGAAAAACCGAATCTCATGCAAAAAAAACAAAAGATAGGTTGATTTGGACCTTATAGGCAACTATAATGTCAAAAAAGGATACACAATGTTACTTCATCGGCACTCTTCAAGTACTAGCACACAAGTAACTCTAAACTTTAATTGGGACGCATTATGGAAACAACAAAAACATATTACCTAAGGTTAAGCTATTTATCTGGAGAGCTATTCATGGGGGACTACTTACAAATGAAAGAATACACAAGAGAATGCCCCAAATAAATTCGATATGTCAGTGCTGCCTAATGCAAGAGGAGACTATATCACATGCACTATTTGGATGCAATACACCAAGAGCTACCCGGTTCACCTGCCCACTAAGCATAAAAGCTGACACCCTGGGTCAGGACTTTATAGAAAATATTACAACAATAACATCAAGCCTCAATTAGAAGGACTACAGTATGATATGTAATCTACTTTGGATAATCTGGAAGGCACGTAATAAAAAAATATTCCAAGGATCCCAACAACACCCACTATCGATCGTAACCCAAGCAGACCTATTATCTAACAGTACCCATGGAATAACTAGAACTGTCAGGCCGGAAATATTTGTATCTATAGATATACCTGAACAATGCAGAGTAGTGCTAGTAGATGCCTCGTGGGACCCATCACAGAAATCAGGACTTGTTTTGATTATGTATGATAGTCATGGCCATCTAGAAGTGATACAAGCCTATAGCACCACCCAAACATCACCATTTCAGTTTGAGACAGCAGCAATTTTTAAAGTTGCATGTAACGCCATCGACTCACAGCTGCCAAATACCGAAAGCACAATAATTTTCACGGATTGCAAAAACCTAGTACAAGCCATAAACACAAGAAACCCAAATTATATACAGTGTTGGAAAGCCGAAGAAATGATTGGACAAAGTCAAGATATCCTTAAAAATCCACAAGTTAATACAAAAATTAGATATGTACCAAGGGAGTACCTCAAAGGAGCAAACTTCATTGCAAATCACTCCAGAAGAACTGGATACTCCTTCTCCACGTCGCCTTTCCCACTAATAATCAAGGACAGCCCGGTCACGCCATGCCTCGAGTCGGTATTTGGAGCACCAAATGACACCCTAACCACAAAACTCACAAATTCACGAAAAAAAAGAGGAGGAGAAGGGAGAAAGAGAAGGAGATATAGTAAGAAAAACAGAGCCAAACACACAAAAGAAAAGGAAACAAATAGAGAAAATTTTATATATAAAATTAAGGGGAGATCAACACAAAAGATCCGTTACCTCAGCAGAGCCTCCCAGTTTCATCCATCAGGGAAATGACTGAAAAAAAATCATACAATTATTTGGTACAGCGGAAAAGTAAAATCATACAATTTCCTAAATACATATTTATGGTTTGTTCAACTAGAGATCGTTATTGTATTTTATATAAAATTAAGTTTTGTTCTGATATCTAATGAAAGTAAAATACTTTTAATAATTATAATTTATTTTACTGATAAACAAAAGTCCGAGAAAATAATATATAATTCATATAAGATAGCAAATCATAATTTTAAAAACTCACAGAATCAAAGAGCAAAAATCGTTAAGGGAAAGTGTTAGTATCAATCTTTAAAGATTTTTCTCAGACATTTTGATGATAACTTAGGTGTTTTTTCTCTTTTCTGATTTCTTTTAGTGGATAAAATTATGGCAGATAGTCATTCATCCATTTAAAAGAAATGAGTCTTTTATAATTTCTGAGACAATATTTGAGATCAAGTACAATGAATTTGGCTATCAGAATTTCCATCACCATTTAGTAAATTCTTATATGAACTTGACTCATAATAACTGCATGGACAACATAAGTAATATTATAACAAATAATATTCTAACATCGTTCATTTAAGAATTTACTAAATAGTGCATCAAAATTTTGATGGAAAATTCTATTGATCAAATACACTCTACTTAATCTCAAAGGTTGCCTCAAAAATTGTAAATGACTCAATTTTGTTAAATGGATGAATGCTCATAAGCCATAATTTTATCCACTAAAGAAAAATCAAAATAAAGTGAAGAAAAACGCATATAGTTGTCATCATCATGTATGAGGAATATTTTTGAAGATCGATAAAATGCTTTCGCTTAATGATATCTGCTCTTCAAAATGTGTTTTATTTCACTTATGATTTATTATTTTATATGAATTACGTGTTTCGGAACTTTACTTTACTTTATTAAAAATATTTTGCTTTCATTGAAATTGGAGCAAATGTAATTTCATATAAGATACTAATATTTTAGTCCATTGATTTCCGCTGGTTTTGGCCTCGATTCTGACGAACTTTTTGCTGGTGTCAGTTAAGATCAATTGAGTCGTTTGTTTTCACTGGCTGTAATTAATTTTCTGATGCGCACCATTTGGTGTTGCATATTTCTTCGGTCGTTTCAATTTTGAATATACTGAAGTGGACAAGGTTAACCGGTACATGTTGTTTTGGTACATGAACTGATTTAGTGTTCAACGAAGAATTGAGAAGAAAGATTCATCCAGGAATTTTGACAAAATTTGTGCGGGATTGGGTCAACTAGTGCGGATTCGTTCAGAAAAATTGAAGGTCTAAGACGAATAGCGTTCATTCTTGTTGAAAAAAATGTCTTAAATTCAGCTCAACCCATCATAATCCGAGTTTAACATATCGTTAATTCGTCGTTAACCCATCATTAACACGTGAAATAAATAAGGAAATAAACTAAAAACAATTCAAAAATAAAAAATTATAAAAAATCGGTAATTTTATATTTTTTTAATTGTTTCTGATTTTTCTAAAAATTCGGTAATTTTTTAATCTCTTGTCATTTAATTTTCGTTTTTAACAATTTATTTGAAATTTTATATTAATTTTTAAAATAAAAATAAAGAAATTCGATATTTTTATGTTATTTTAATTTTTTACACTTTATTTTTTATTTTTTATTTTCTGCATTTTATTTTGAATTTTTTTGTTTTTGAAAATTTTCGAAATTAAAAAAAACCAGTGCAACCGATCAATCCGATATGGACCGGACCCCTCTAACTTGGCCTGAATTCGTCGATTTACTAACTCATGAGCCTTAGATAAGTTGTAACCAGCGTAAAAGATTTTGATCTGTCCAATCCGTCGGACCGACCAACCGTTGACCTCGACGAGTTTGGACGATCAGTCCGGTTCGACTCGTTTTCAAAACACTAGATTCATGACGTGTTAATTGTGCTTGAATCATAAAATTGCTTCTGTCAGCGGCATAAGCCGTGGACCGTGGTAGACCATTTGAGTACCAATAGAATTTCGCATCGATTCAGTCTGGTAGACCGCACGTAGGCAAGCGCTTGAATTTTCTATAAGCGTCGATTTCATTTTGGTTGAATTGGGAATGTGCTATTGGTAGAAATTATGTACAACGCCTAAAATCAGCATAGCCATAAATATTATAAACTTTGGTGAACCTCACGTTGAACATTATTAATTAATATGTGGTGCCAAATGGTAGTATTAATTATGGTTGAAGTATTAAGCCATTGAGTATGGATCTTTTCCAAAATCGGATTCTTTAGTCGGCCATAAATTATTACTAGTTATAGGCTCGCGCTTCGTATGAAAAAATTAAATTTTATATTTTGTATCACGATAGCAAAATTTATATTGAATCTAAATTAGAGCATAAATAAAAAATACTACAGTCAACCTTTCGTATAAAAAAATAAGAAAAATTTAAAAAACAGTAGTTTTATTGTAGTGATGAAAAGTGAAAACAATGTTCATTTTACCGTGGAAATGATCAGTGGCGCAATGTTGCGTCATGAGTATATAGAATATATAATTATAATTTTGTTTTTATTTGACAGTCTATGGTTCATTAAGTTAAGCCCGTGATTTGATTTTGCTTTAAGAATATTTCAATTGAGAATTAAGTTTATTATGATAGTTGAAAATCAAATTAGGAAATTAAGTACTTGTTTTTCATTTTAGTTGGGATGGATTGAGATATTGATTCAGTCACAAATTAAGATGCTTACCCATGACTTGCATGTGCGACAAAAAAGGATCTCTCATAAGAATATACAGTTTGAATTTTTTTCTTCTTTTATGTATGAATTTATAACCATTTAGAATATATTAAAGATGAAACGTAGACCCTTTACCAGAAAAATTATATTTGGTTCTTTTAAAAACAGACTCTATTATGAACCAAAAAATTTGAAGACTTTTTGAATGAATAGGATGTACTGGTTTATTAAGAGACCCTTTACCAGAAAAATTATATTTGGTTCTTGTAAAAACAAACAGAATCTTTTATGAACGTTTCAGATTGATTTTGAGTTCGGAGTTTACCTACATCTGTGTATATTAGGCGTCTAGAAAACCGAGGTATATTCTTTGTTATGTTGTTGGGGTTGTGCTTCCAAGTTTTAATGTAGATAAATAAAATGGAATGAAAATGGGTGAGGATGTTCAGGGGCGGATTTAGGATTTTCGTCAGGATGATTCAAGATTTACGAATTTTTTTTCGAAAGGTTCGGAATTATACTTATTATTAAAAAAAATTATGTTATATATTTATTTGTACACAAATTTCAAATACATGATCGTTTTTGAAAAAACTTCAAATATATGATCATTTTTTAAACACTTTCAGGAGTTCAGCTGCAACTCGTGAGTGTATGTGACTTTGCCACTGGAGATGTGATTTGTGATTACAACTTTGACAAAAATGAACGCAAAAATTTTCCTCCATTTCTATTCTTTATCGTTCATTTATCTAATAAAATTAAACTCTAAAAAAAAAGTGAAACATTCTAAAAGAGTTCCTTTCTCTCCTCTTCCTTCTCCTCCCACTCATTCTCTTTCATCGGAGCACAACCTAAAAGTGAAACATTCTAGTTATCTCTTAATTACCATCTTTGCTTCTTTCTTTCTTTGTTTATTTTTCTTTTGAAAAACTCTTTGTTTATATTATTATCAATTAAGCTTTTATTCGAAGAGACGTTATTTTTTTAATTTAAAAAAAAACAATGTTGCCATAATAACAAGGGAATTTGATACTTTTTTTAATAATAAATGAGTTGTCTTTGCTTTCAAATATTATCAAATTGACTTAGAATTCTCCAGTGATCTTTGACTTTCACTGAAACTCGAAACCTCCATTTGAAGACCGTTGCTCTTTTACCACTAGATCAAGAGCAGCTCTCAGGAGAATTTGATACTGACGTATAAAAGTTGTGCATATGGCTGCTAATGGACGGATTCCAGTCCATGTCTAACTCAGTCCGCTGATGATGAGTCGAAGTCTATGATCAAACCAAGTTCATAATTATCTACTAATATCCAGTTCATGTTCAATTCATCTTGTAACCGAATAATGTCCATTATTTGTCCATGAGCTAATCATATGAGCATGACTTTGGACACCACAGTATACCGTCCTCTATAAATGAAAGCTTTTTCATCACTGTGTTGAATAACTTAAGTTTCTTTGTGCGAATAACTTAGTTCTCTATCTGTGAAACATAAAGTTAGAACTTGATTGATCTATTGGGTTGTTTGAACATAATTTCATTTAATTCCATACTGAGCTCGTAATTAGTCCACAATTTGTCCATGATTGTCCACAATTTGTCCAGTTCAATTTTATCAATTGAATTTGGACTGAACTTCAATCAAGACCAAGAAATAATTCATCCCATAAATGTTCAATAATATCCAACCTATTTTGTTCATAAACCGTCATGTTCTTTACCAGCCCTAGCTGTGCAATGTCGAGATTTGCAATATCTCCCACGCAATACCATTGACTGGTATTATCAATTATATATAAGCTATCCAGTCATAGGTTTGCAATGGATGGAAGCCATTGCAAGTACATCTAGAATTTGTACTTGGTATATATTTTATTTTCCTGCTTTTATTTGAAACTTTGACTTAGTAGAATCCAGTGCTTTAATAATAACCATGAACCTAAATTAATGGTCACGATCCCTTCATTTCTGTGCGGTCAATAAACCTTATCATTAGAGCATTAATTATTTAATCCTGGGAAGAAAGATTCTGAGCGATGTATATTTTTAGTTTCTTCAAGCCTCAAATTATATATGCAGCTGGCTTGGTAGCTTGTATCGATCATCAAGTCTTCATAGAAGTTTAGAATCAAATTAATTAATTAATTAATTAATTTGAATTTTAATGACTTGACATCCGGATTCGACATCCAAACGACCTTGAACAAACTTGTGTTCTAAAAATTATTCGAAATCAAACTCATTCGACCTGATCCGATTCGACACATTGTTACTAAGTTAAAAGTAACAAATTCCAACTCAATTGGAATAATTTGCATCACCAGCTGAAACCGAAAGCCGAATCATTAACTTTTTTTTAGGAAATCATACTAACAAAGCCAAAGATGATCATCCGAAATTTAAACATGATTTAAGTCAGAAAACCCTCGATTTAACACGACTCATAACTGATTATTTTTCATAGTCAAATTAATCCGATCCAACTCAAAATACTACCACACTCCCCTGATTACAACATCCATATATATGTAATACACTGATAATATGGTTTAAAAATTATTTATTATTTATAATGAAAATCATGAATCTAATAAGTGTTAAGTCATTTTAATAATTTTACGTAGATATATATGTATGTGAGATACTACCCAATGTTCAATTTCTATGTAATAGTCCTATATAATTGCCTTTTCAAAATTAAAGCTATATAAGATATCTTCCAAACATTTTTAGAGAGTCGGATACGGCTACAAACTGTATTTGATTATCCTTGTGCCATCTTTTGTCATTAAAAAATAAAAGTGACTACACACGAGGACTTGATTTAGTTAATTGTTAAGATTCCAAATTTCGCTTTATTCGATATTATAGAATTTTAATTACATGCTGTCAGCAAGTACTAAGTCAACATGAATTGAATATATCGAATCATTGAACTTTGAAACATTGTATATATATTTCATTGTAGTAGTAGTACTGTAGTAGTTAATAGAGTGTTAAAATCAATACTTCGTGCTGAGATTCCGGATTTAATTTCGTTGATTGATACCATATTTGTTCTATATTTTACAAGCTGTCAGTACAGAAGCCAAAAGAAATAATAATAAATTAATTTTAACATGAATCTTGTGAATCTGATGAATCTTAAAAAATTGAAAACGTTGTATACTAAAGTCAAAACCTAAACCTGAACCCTATATAACGAAAGCAAATTTTCTGTCGTGCAACAGAGATGAGCGGCTCAGATTTTCTGCGTTGTAGGCTACGGACGGCTCAGATTTGATTCGGAAAGAGTCTGATATTATAAAATTTAGCTCGCACGAATCTCGATGCAAATCAAATGTTGAAATTTGCTGCGTAGCATGAACAGTATTTTTGCTGCGCGGTATAAGATATCATTCCCTATATAACAGCTCCTTATTACAATGTGAGAAAACTAAGTTTTGCACTTGTGACTTGTCCAAGCAAATCACTGAAAACATGGAGGGTTAATCTGCATTAATTAAAAAGAGAGAGTGTAGCTTCACTACATTAATTTAACCCAATTCGACCAGTTCGTTTTTTTATTTATATTTAAGATTTAAGATCAGACCCTGTAGGCTGTAGAGAAAAACAAATAGCATTCACACTTCCTAGAACTGACTCTATATATATGCGAGTCTCCTGCTGCAAATAAGAGTGCAAAATAAGAGTGCAATCTTCCTCTGTCTGTCTGTCTCTCTCTCTCTCTCTCTCTTTGTCTGGTCTCACCGGAAAACCAACCATGTCGGTGCCGGTGGCCTATCAGGGCAACACGTCGTTGGCGGTTACTGACTGGCTAAACAAGGGCGATAACGCATGGCAGATGATATCGGCCACACTTGTTGGTCTACAAAGTGTCCCCGGCCTCGTCATTCTCTACGGCAGCATCGTCAAAAAGAAATGGGCTGTCAACTCAGCTTTCATGGCTCTATATGCTTTTGCAGCCGTGTGGATATGTTGGGTCACTTGGGCATACAACATGTCATTTGGCGAAAAGCTCCTCCCTTTTTGGGGCAAGGCAAAGCCGGCGCTCGGGCAAAAGTTTCTCATCAGTCAGGCAAAGCTGCCGGCCTCCACGCACCACTACAAGGACGATTCCGTTGAGACTCCAATGGTTGAACCTTACTATCCAATGGCATCGATGGTGTATTTCCAATGCGTGTTCGCTGCCATAACACTCATTCTTGTCGCGGGTTCATTGTTGGGTCGGATGAACATCAAGGCATGGATGCTATTTGTCCCTCTCTGGCTCACCTTCTCTTACACTGTCGGTGCCTTCTCGCTCTGGGGTGGCGGTTTCCTCTTCCAATGGGGAGTCATCGACTATTCCGGTGGCTATGTCATTCACTTGTCATCTGGAATTGCCGGTTTCACTGCCGCTTATTGGGTACATAAATAGTTAACTCCTGTAACAATAACATATATGATCATGTAGTAATTGGAGTCTGACAAGTTGCTGGTCTGTTAGGTGGGGCCAAGATCGACCAAGGACAGAGAGAGGTTTCCTCCGAACAACGTCTTACTGATGTTGGCGGGTGCTGGATTGCTCTGGATGGGCTGGGCAGGGTTCAACGGAGGAGACCCCTACTCGGCTAACATCGACTCGTCTATCGCTGTGGTAAACACGAACATTTGTGCCGCTACAAGCTTGTTGGTCTGGACATGCCTCGACGTGATCTACTTCAAGAAGCCGTCGGTGATCGGAGCTGTTCAAGGCATGATCACTGGGCTTGTTTGCATCACACCTGGGGCAGGTACATATTTTTTTTTCTTTTTCTTCCGAATATTTCCAAATCTAATATGTACATAAGCCGTCGGTTATTATTAAATAAAATAATTTAGTACATCAATAACTTATATCATAGCAAATCATATTTCAAATTAAATCAACATGAGTCGAGCTGAGACAAATTTAAAACTTGATTCATGAAATATACAAATCCTGAAATCCAATCAAGCTGGTTTCTTAAAAGAAAATATGAAGTGATATACTCACATGCAAACTAGTTAGAAAAGAAGAGAGCAAAGGGTAATAATTAACTAGCCTTTTAGTGGTGTAATTTGGTGTGTTCGCAATGACACTTAGCCGGAAATTTTGACGAGAATCTTCAAAGGTGATAATTAAGTTCCATATTTTTTTCAGAATAAAAAAAAAATTTTTTTTGTACCATACTCGCACCAAACAAGTGTTCTCCAAGTCAGCACTCTTTTGACTAATTGGTCTCTCATAAACTAGTTTGATCTTTCAACATCTCATGATGTCATATTCCTAATATATATATATATATATATATATTATATATATATATGTACATGATTTATGCTTGAAGTATTTTTTATCCTATTCTCATTGAGATAATTAAAATTAAACATTTCTGAATATTCATAATAATTTTTTAAACAAAATTTGAACATGATCGTACAAAAAATCTTGTCTTAACCACTTTATCAAGTGCTGATTTTTTGAAGTCTCAAATAATTTGAGTACATGCAACTACTGCTAGGTTTGTTTACTTTTTTCATTTCTTTTCTTGAACAATAAAATGATTATTGTTTAATTACATCAGTATCTTTAAGACACCTCTAGCTTAGAATTATAATATAATGTATCCTTGAACTCTATAATTGAATATTGAAAAATTAACCATTGTCATCCCTACTTAATTGATACATGTGTCACTATATAGTTTAGAGATATTTTGTACACAATTTCAATATGTAGGTATTGCTTACTTATAAAGTAAAATAAGATGACCTAGTCGAATTAATTGTGCAAAATTTGTACGTTTTCGAGTTATTCATACGATATAACATTATTTGTGATATGAGGAAAATCAATAGCCATGATTTAAAGTTTGAAATATTGCATAGTGAGTGATTTCTTAGAGGTTGTTGTTACTGATATGTCATAAGCCTTTGGCCTCCAGCTCGGTTCCTGTAAAGCTCATGTCAGATTCGGTCATTAGTAAGATTTTGAAAGGGTCGGGTCTTAGAAGAGCCAGATTCATTCCAAAAATACAGGCCCCTATTTACCCGACCCTTTCAAGCTTCGACCCCGTCCGGCCCTGATCCTGCTCTCTTCAATCCTTACTCACGCCAGCCTCTCAGAACCCTTATCAACCCTTTCACAATTACATGGCCCTGATCCGGCCCTCGGCAACCCCGAGGGCCTGATAAGGGTCGGGCCTTAGAGAAGCCGGACCTATTTTTTTAGAACAAATCCCTTATTATGCGGCCCCTATTAAGCCATCTTTAAACTCGGTCCTTACCTGGCCCTTTCGTAGGCCCTCTAGATCCGGCCCTTGTAAAGACCAGCCCGACCCTTTAGACTTTCACTAGTTGTTGTCTTATGGGGAAACCCAAAGGTACGGATTTGAATAATGGCAGCAATCTGTTATTGTATTTGTGCAAGACGGATTTAGAATTTTCATAAAAGAGGAACAAAATTTAGGTTTTTTTAAGATAGAGGCACGGTGAGGCATATTTAAAAAAATCAAATTATAAATATATTTTACAAAAAAAATTGTCAATTGTATAAATATACAAGATATATTTTATAAAAAGAATTTTCAGAGGGGACATTTGTCCTCCTCTGGCTGTTACTAACTCTGCCCATGTATATGTGACAAGGAATTCAAATCATCTATCGCGCAATACATCCAGTGTAGAGGTTTTGGTTCGTCTGTTTGCATCAAGATTTGTATTTTTCCCAATTCATAATATCCAACCCCATGCATCATATCGTGATGATCGAGGAGGTGCAACGCAACAAATTCAGACCGTCGAATCTGTGTTGCGCAATAGAAAATCTGAACCCCTATAACAGATGATTCCCACATAAAAATATATCTCACGCGTCAAATCTGAATTGTTCAAATTTAATCCAACCGCCATAAGCTATAATTCGTTATGACAGTGTAATGCCATCACAACTACAACATCAAATTAGGAATGTCAATGGGTAGGGTAGGGTACGGATGGGGGTATTTTCATATTCAAATCTATTAAAAAAAATTTTATCCATATTCTACTCATATCCATCAAAATTTTCTTTACCCATACCCTACCAATACCCGTCAAAAAGTTAGGATAACGAAACGAGTAACGGTAGATAATGAGTAAAAAAGATCAAATTTAATAAAAAAAATTGTATGATTTTAACAAATTAATAATATCAAATAAATATATACTACTAAAATACAACAATAAATAACGTTCTAGATATTACAAAAATCACAAATTTCTTCTCATGTCACTTGTCACTAAAAAAATGTGTACTACTTGATACTTACTAATGGAACATTACCAAAGAAATAGAATGCAAATCAATTTCTTTATCAATATATGTGATGCATTATTTAATACTAAAACAAGACATGCATATTTCAATGATGTATAGTTTTTTCGAAATGCAGATTTTTTAATTTTAATTTAATTAGTTGTTTTCAAGCTATGAAATAAATGATAATATATATATTTATATAATTTCCCAATGAATAACGAGTACAATATAGCTCTTGTCCGTACACTTACCCGATAAGTTAACGAAAAAAATCTTACTCATACTCATGTCAATAAACTAACGAAAAAAATACTTTATTCATATCTGCTTTAGCAAATACGATACGAATCGAATAAATGATCAAAAAAGTTTCATCGACAATCCTACGTCAAATACAATCATACGGCCCCCAAAAAGTACTCATTCAGTTCTTCTTTCCTTCATTTTGTCTTTTCTCCTTCTCTAATAAATGAAGCCAACTGGCACCGTGTGGAGAAGTCAACATTAATGATTATTTATACTAAATATATGCAATGGTTCCACGTGATAATGTGATATTTATTCCTTTGATTGAATAATGAAATCTTAGGATTCCTGAAAGCCTGAAAGGTATGGAATCCAGGATTACTTTGGTTATTTAATTTGGCCTACAAGGTTACAAGCATGTTCATATTTTGTAGAATATTATGTATTACAAAATAGCAATTTAATACTTTATATAATTTTATAGAATATTATGTATTACGAAATAGCAATTGAATATTTTATATAACTTGAAAATTCGCACTTACGAATTTTAAAATTGTGTAAATCATTCGATTGGTATTTCATAATACGAAGTATTACGTAGAATGTGAATTCATGATAGTTACCCATAAGCTAATTGGTATATTGGGTACTTTGTTGGCTTAAAATTATAGAGAAATGAGAATGCATATATAGTATGAATAAACCTTTATAATTATGATTTTTTTTCTTTTTAAGAAGGCAATAAATAAATTGAAATTGTACAAGTATAAAATTCTATTTTATTTTTTTACTGTTCACAAGCGGTACATATTGAGGCTGTCTATACTATGAATGCCAATTTCTATTAGAATAAAAAAAATACATGACTAATTATGGCTTAATAAACTGCTATTAAATCATCCTCTTTATATTCATTACTTTTTCTGTCCTTGGATGAGTGTGAGAATTAAATTAAAAAGAAAAGTAAGCTGCAAGAGAAACTTAAAAGTAATATATTTTTATAAGAGAAATCAAATAATGTAATATTGTAGTGGCTTAAAGAATTTGAAGTTATATACATATCCTACAAATCGTACTACTAGAGACTGAAAGATGAGGCCCGCGTTTGAAAGATGATCGATGGCGGATTCGGATGTTCAATAAATATCATTAAAAGTTCATTTTCAATAAAAAATAACAAAAAAAATACACTAAATTTCGCATTTTTTTAAATTCTTACCCTAAGGTAATCCGCCCTTGTAGATCATGACAATAACCTTTCACGAAAGAAGCCAATTCATTCTAATTAGAGGGTCCGATTCTGCTATTATTTGGGGAGGAAGAGGGTCCTACTATTTGTTTCTGGGTCGTTTGATTAAAAACGAATGAACGGATCGACAAAGATAAACTGCAGGGGCCTTGTTCGTTTGAAAAATATGATCCGTTTGTTATAATTCAACGGTCAGATTAAAGCGAGAGAAAAGTAGGAGATTTGAATCTTTAATTAGAACAGCGCGTAAGTTTGATTTCTTACAACTCATTTTAATTTGATTACATTTGATAAATGAATTTCACCTTAATGTATTCTTTTTTACATAAAATTTCTATAACAAGAATCACATTTATTATAGTTAACTATGACACAGTCTTAACCATCAGTTCATCACACAAATAATCAATTTAAAGTATTTTTAATAAGAGGTGGTGTATAACTGTATATGCTATAATTATTCCATATATTTAAAGAGAGGAAAGAAGCAACTGAAATCATGTGTGGCGGCTTTTTTTAAGAAAAAAAGGAAAAAAAAAAGTTAACAAAAGAAATATGCACGTGATATTAATAAATGCAAAGTTATTAACAAATCCAAAGAAGATCCAAAATTCAAACGCGGACAAAAGTTATTGGTTTGGTAAAAGTAAAACTAAGATTCTTTAAAAAGTACAAAAAAAAGAGAAGATAAAGGGAATCAAACAAAATTGATGGTTAAAAGATTTTTCCCATTGCTTTTGCTGATCGTACCTTTAAAGAGTTTAATTAATGCTTGGATTGCATTCTATCAGTGTAAGTTGCCAACCTTGATTTAGACTTCTAGAAGAAGGTTATGCAATGCATTTAGCACAATTATACAATTTAGTGGTTAAAGGAGACGGGCGGATTCAGAATTTTCATCAAAGAATTTCAAAATTTACGATATTTTTTCATAAGTTCGAAATGATGCATATTTTTTTTTAAAAAATATATAAAATATATAACCATTTATGAAAAAAAATTCAAATACATGATTATTTTTAGAAAGAAATTCCGAAGGAGGAGGCATGTGGTTCCGCTCCTTTCTGGACCTATTAATGACTTCTTTAAGTTTTGTTGACTGTTGTTTGTTAATTTCCTTGATTATTAATTAGTAGAAAAAACCCACTGATGTTGTACAATAGCATATGAATTATTTCTATTAATTATAGAAATTGAATTTATAAATAATTAAATATTATCGATTTAGCAATTATATTCACATGGATTCCAGAATCATTCGATCATGTAATTTTAATTTCGATGTTGCAAAAATATGAACTCTCAGAATTAGAAAAAAAATTACAATCTTTCTAATTTCTTATGTAACACTTTCAGACAACTTATAAATGTAGCAAAAATATTAAATTAATAGTATATATTGGTGCCTCAACAGCTGCTTTGAATTCGGCTCACTTCAATTCTTTTTATTATCCTTACCTCTGATAAAAAAAAAAAAAGATTGAAGCTTTACGCTTGAAATCTTTATGTTGGTTCAAAATCAATACAAATCGTTGAATCAGCTATCTAAATAAATCACAATCATTTTTTTTTTACTAAAAAACAAGAATAGAACCTGCATGTTTCATTGAAACAACAAAAATATCATAACAACCTAGTTTCAATCTGTCTACTTAGTAATCTAATATAAAGCTATCCTATATACAATCAGAATCATAGAATCATGATAAAACATCAGTATCAAAATCACCCTAACAGAATAACAAGTTTTTCAGGAACAAGTATTTTAACAACAACCATAATCAGAAGCAAAAACAAAATGTTTCCTCAATCAAGATCAAATGTCATAATCATTGCAAAGTAGGTCTGGTCCAAACGAGGGCTCCTCCTGTGAAATCCTGCCCTCTAGTGAAGCTCTTTGCTCCACTGCCACCATCAAGTTTCTTGTGCCTGAAGTATGTTTTGGTAGGTCCTGCAGATCCTGAGGTAACATAACATGAATTTTAAGATAAGAAGAATCCTTATTGTTTTGGCACCAATAATTTAGAATGTTGATTATTTGCATACACTTTTTGGTTTCTTATCTGTAAAACATAACTTGTTTCTTTCTAACCATACTGTCCAGATGACAGCCCCTCTAATCAATTCTACCAACAAGGTGTCCTTAAGAGAAAATTTTGCATCTATAATCCAGAAATCTTCTAAAATCGTTCCATCAAAATCAAAATTATTATGTCTACCAATCCAATTCCAAATACTTTTGATAAATGAACAAGATACAAAAAGATGATTAATACATTCATCTTGATCACAAAAAACACACTTTATATCACCTTGACAGCCTTTCTTTTGCAAATAAACTTTTGTAAATATTTTTTTCCTCCTAACCAACTACATGAATATCTTAATTTTCAGAGGTAATTTACTTTTCCAAATCACATCATAGTTATGATTGTGATAACCTCCAAATTCTAACTATCTATATATTTTTTTAACATAGAATTTACCAGTATTATTCCATCTCCATATTATTGTGTCTTTTACAATAAGGTTAATATGAACATTTGATACTATAGCTTGTAAATTTATCCACTCTTTACTAAGCATTCCAACTAATTGTCTATTAAATGTTAATGAAAGTTTATTGTTAGAGAAGGCTTTATTTACTTTAATGTAAGAGTCAGAACAAGCTAAGAATAAATTAAAAAAAAAAGATAATTCTCACTCCCATTTGTCATTTCAGAAGCTTATATTTAATCCATCACCTAATTTTTTATTTTGTTCTTTTAATTTTCATCTTTCATCCTCCTCGGTTCAATGTTAAACCTAATTATTTAAAACAACATTAATAAGTTCTCTAGTTGGAAGGTGTATCGTGGTTCATGCGCAAAGAAAAGAAAAGGCAATAGTTAGAAAAAATACTCTTATGTTGGACCATGCTTCATAAAAGAATATAAAATATTTATTTTGTGAATTTTTATAACTAAATAATTAGTTCACAAGAATTTTAGTACTTCCCACAGCATGTGGTGTGGGTCACTAACAAGTACAAATAAGCCTATATATATTACTTTGTTAAATTGAATTCAAAAAGTACAGGAGTATAAACAAATTTTCATTAACATCTAACACAAATATCTAGTAGTTAATATGATAATCATATCTAATGACATGAAAATGAATAATCTTTTTAATGTTTGTTTTTCTCAGGGCTTGTTCAAGGCTGGGCAGCAATTATTATGGGAGTGCTCTCAGGCAGCATCCCCTGGTTTACCATGATGATAGTGCACAAACGATCTCCGATTCTACAAAAAGTAGACGACACGCTCGGCGTTTTTCACACTCACGCGGTTGCGGGTTTTCTTGGTGGAGCCACCACTGGTCTTTTCACTGAACCCACTCTCGCTAGCTTGTTCTTGCCAGTCACAAACTCTCGTGGTGGCTTCTACGGTGGTGTCGGTGGATACCAATTTGTGAAGCAAATAGTCGGCGCATTATTCGTCATTGGATGGAATGTGGTGGTGACAAGTATTATATGTGTTATGATTCGGTTGCTGATTCCATTGAGGATGCCTGAAGAGGAGTTGGCTATTGGTGATGATGCGGTGCATGGCGAGGAGGCGTATGCGTTGTGGGGAGATGGCGAGGAGTTTGATTCTAGTAAACATGGTTGGTACTCAAACAATGACGATACCAACCATGACAACAATAAAATTCCTAGCGGTATTACACAAATGGTCTGATTCAAACATAATTAATTAATGAACATGTACGTAATTGCGAAATTTAGATTTTAGAACGTGCAAAAGGGAAGGGGTACAATGTACAAGAGAAAAATATTTAAATTTAGTTTTACCCCGATTATTTGGTAATTATTTGATAATTATGTAACTATATATAGGATTAGTTTTTTCGATTTGGGATTATTAAGTTCAACACAAGTGATTGATTTTGTAATGGAGAAAAATGCAGCAGATGTGATAATTTGTTGTATTTGGTATATATTTTACTGTATGTCAAGTGATTTTCTATGTATCTAATATTATTCCTATAAAATTTACTTTTTTTCAATATTAATTGCCAATATAACCATTATTAAGTGATTTCTTCTCTATAGTGAATAATCTTGTTCAATACTTCTAATTTCGGGTTGTTTTGTTTAGGTCATTCATCTAAATGCAACTTGCTTACGGTTTCATATTTAAGTTCTTTAATCTTCAATTAAAAAAAAAATTGGCCTTATGATTTTTCAAGTGTGTAAAACAAATAAAAATTTCAAAAAAAAAAAATTCTGTACTTCCAATATTTCTTTAAAAATCTTAAGCAATGTAGCAATTTCATCCATTTTTCCAACTCAACAAATTTTAATGAATACTTGAAAAATTACAACATATTTTTTTTAACCTTTGAATTGAACATTATAGATAAAGTCGATGGATACTTTCTTTGACATTTTTAATATCGAAAGTAGCACTAATTTCACTCTTTGTATTTATGAAAATAAAGAGGTTGAAAAAAAGAACTGATACGTAGATACCATATTTAATATCAACTATTGATATCAATTTTATTATGCACCTTTAGTTGAGTTATCATGCACATTATTTGAGTTATTATGCATGTTATTTTTTGTAATGAAATAGTTATACATGTTGTCGATTTTATTATGCACATTTAGTTGAGTTATCGTGCACATTATTTGAGTTATTATTCATGTTATTTTCTGTAATGAAATAGTTATGCATGTTACTTTTTGTACTGAAATAGTTATGATATAACATGCATAATAACTCAAATAATGTGCATTATAATTCAACTAAATGTGCATAATAAAATCGGTATCAATAGTTGGTATCAAATGTGGTATCTACGAAACATTATCCGAAAAAAAGGAAAGAAAACATTATAGTGTGGTTTGTATAAAAACAACAATAAAGAAAAGGAAGAATGGTATTGGTGGGGGTAAACACAGGTAATGCTGGTTTACACTAAACTATGAATTCAATAAATCATATGATAAAAAAGTATATCTGAAAAATGTAATTATAATGTCATGATTATGACACAAATTTTTGTCTATGTAATTCATCAGCCTTTTCAATTAGTAATTTAGCATAGAGTTATTACTTTTTTATTTTTCAAATCAAGCTGTGTATTTTTTCTAGCAAAAAAAAAAATCCATGCTAAACAAAATTGGAGAAGAACTTTTAAATCATCATTAATTAATTAATTAATGCAACATTTGAATGAACAGTGCAATTTTTTTCTTTTTTCTTTTTTTTCCTGGGTGGCACGTGTCGTCTGCCTGGTGGACACGTGTTTAGTGTAACGGACACGTATTTAGTGTAATTTTTCTTTTTCCTGTTGGATGTGTCTTCTGCTGGTGGAGACGTCTTTATTTCTTTTTTCTATTGGACGCGTGTCTGTTGGTGGACACGTGTTTAGTGTAATTTTTCTTCCGATTCTGCTCATTGCCTTCCAGAGAAATCGAAGGTCACCACTGTAGAAGCTCCTCGCCAATGTAGCAGCTTACATGATATTGGTTTTCAAGAATTAACTGGCCTTCTCAAATCCGTTCTTTTCTCTTCAGCAGAATCAAATTTTTTTTCTTAGAATGCGTCTCCCTTTTCTTCTTCTCTCCATTTCCCATCGACACGCAAGAAAGCCGATCTTCAGCGAAGCAAAGGGGATCGAAGCGTTCCACCACCATGGTGTGTCTGTTGTTTCCTCTGCTGTACCCGAAGTCAAGATATCGAACGAGGGAGCAGCGCCACCTTCAGAACCGACTCTTTAGATCTCTGCATCCCAAAGCCGACGGGGCCGACCACAACGACTGAATCCTCAAAGATGCGATGGTTTCTCTTCAGAATGGTTTGTCTCTTCAAAATCGTTTCTCTTTGTTGATTTGAGGCTTATGCTTAGTTGTTTTTTGAGATCACAGAAAGATACGATGCATGGATAGTTCTCTATGCTTTTTTTCATGGTTTCCATTCTGGTTTTTTTTTACTTTAATTATTTTTCCCTTTGAGATTTGGTGCTGCCTTTTTTGATGGAGCATTAAGAGAAGATGCTAAATGATCCCACAACTGGTTAGATTTTTTTTCAGTTTATTGTAGCTTATAGTTTTCAATTTCTTCATTCAAACTGAAACTTTTTCAATATATTGAGCTTCAATGATCTCCTCCCTCCATTGACGTTCGATTTCCCTTGCTAGGTTTCATGGAGTACGCCAGGTTGATGCTTGCATCCACCTTAGACGACTGTGTTGACGAACCCATCGCTGCTTACAATTTGGAATAGAGATTGAGATCTGCAGCTGTCGGTGTTTTCAACTCTGATAGAAGCACTTGCTAAGCTTGGATGTGCATTTACTGTGAGCATTTTTTAACATTACCACTTCAATTGTTCTCTCTTCTTTTAATTTTGTTCCTTAATTAGCATCCCGCTTAATAGTGTATGTACTAATGAATGATATTCGTTGTTGATATTTGTAATTTATATTTGTACTACTTATTACAATTGTTATAAACTGATTCCGCATATCATAAGAAACAAATCCTTGGTCTGAAACTGCTTGATTGCTTCTTTCTAATTATGATTTTTATATTATGCTTGCTTATGCTTTGTAGGCCACCAATGGAGCCTCCGGTATGAATTTATTCTTCAGTTAAAGGAGGAGCTTCTATTCTCTGATTCTTAGAGCCTCCTGCATTTTGTCTTCAACTATAGTTTAATATTGCAATCATGTATTTATTCAAACATTATGTCTCACGTCGTACTGTCAGCGAGTTTTTAATAAACAGATCGACAACGTATGGCCATTACAATAATCAGGTCAATCCAGATTACAAAGGTGTATGGCACATTGCACTAGCACAAGAAGTCCATTTCCAATCTAGAGAGGTAAGAATGATTTCTAACTTAACTTTATTTGTAAGAAATTGAAAAGGAATTAATTGTGAAATATACAATTTCCTGCTTTGACATTTTTTTTTTGTTAAAGATGGATGTGAGATGCAACATGGCAATTGAAGCTACTGTCAATAATGGGTTGTGCCACCAGATGAGACATCATTTAGGTGCCTTGAGGTACCTATCACATTTGAAAAAAACTTTCTAGCTAGAAAAGCTAGCTATTGAATATTTTAGGGTGTACCTTCTATTAAAAGGTCATAGAGAAAAAAAAAGGAATTCATAATTCATCTTAAAAAAATTAAAAGAACTTTCACTTTTTGTAGCAGCATGAGACTACAGTCAAATACACACCTCTTTACAGCGATGCAAATGCTAGATAGGTAATTCAGTTGAGTTCTAACTGTTGTAATTACAAATAAAGTTCATCTTACTTCTATCATTTTCTTTTTGAAGTATTTATGTTGCTGGCAACGCCTACCTATTGCACTGGGAAGAATCAACAAACTGAGTACCATAATATGACCTATCGGTATTTGATTAAATAACTTACTTTATTACAAAACTAGCTTGATTTCCATACATGCATTTCTTAAAACCTCTCCTAACTAGATTTTTTTTTCATATCATTTATATTTGTGATTTAAATTTCAGTAATTTTTTACTTTGTAGATTAACTGATGTTTGTTTACATTTTTTTTCCTTTTTATTGCCTTTTGTTTTCTCCTTCATTCATGTTATATTCAACTATACTAAATTGAGAATTATTACTTGCATGAAATTAATTAATACAGATTAATAATAGTATGATCGCAGTGGAACTGACTTGGGAGTCACGAAGGAAGAAAATTTCATCTCTGTTTGATGCATGCAGTTCACTATTCATATCTAGAGTTTCTGGTATGAATATTGTACCTAAGTTTTGAGTTCTACTACTAATTATAATTTTTTTTGTTATATGCTTAATTTTGCTATACATTATCTATTTGTTCAAAGGCATAATTAAAAAAATACAACAATTGACTGTCGTAATTAATAATAACCATATTTGTTATCCTTCTCAATATTTTTAAGTTTTTATTACATCAAACATCAGAAAATCCGAAAGTAGGCACTGTTGACGTATTTTATATATGCAACTGAACTCTATTTTTCATGTGAAGTGAAGTGGACGAAGAATTGATCTGTTATGAGCTGCCCTTAAAGTGTGGCTTTGCTAATCAACTTTGTTTTAAATTGTTGTACTAAATCATTGGTAGTTGCTTTGTTCGGTATGGACCTATGTTTATATTTCCTATTTATTATGTCAACGAGCTTATTTTTTCCTCCCAACAAAGATATCATAAATTGCTTTTGTTAATTTTTTGTTCAGCAACCCTAATCCACACTAGCTCGAGAACTTTCGAGTTGAAAGCACGACTTAACACACTTAGAGAGGAATTTGGTGTTGTATGGCGCAACTACAGTGAGGTGTGCTCATGTCAATCGCTTTAATCAATTGGGATTTACTTTCTTTCATAAATTATAGCATAATATTGTACGCAGTTTGTACATGCTTCAGATGTTACATGATTTTTTTATTCTTGCAGAAACACACCGTTGGTAATATATGGTAACTTGACACATTACTTGCTTCCATAACTCATCTTGACTATAGCAATGCATGTTCTGTATAACATTAACAGTCGGCCCTGATCTTGGTTGATTTTTTCCTTTATTTTAATTGAACTTAATCACCAAGATTGATTTAATGTAGGGGTGCAAGTTCATGTGAAAATTGGAACTTGATTCTGCAAGATTGATTGAGATGGTCAACATATATGCAACGCTGGGCAATTGCAATTGCATATCACAATGGTGCTTCATGATCAACGCATCATATTCATAGGTTCAAAACAAGTTGGTTTTTGTACGATTTTTTTAGCTTACTTGGTTCGTCTTTGATTTTTTGCGTGGATTGATCGTCAGAGAATGGCAAATACCAAGTCTGCTCCAATTCGTTTTTTCTTTCGATGATTTTATTAGCAGATTTTACATTATCCTTATAAGAATTTTATTTTTTTAGTGTACTTTCTGAAATCACTTTGGCATTTACCTTGGGTGTTATCTGCAAGATAATAAGATTGTATCTCACTTGCTATATTGTAAGGTGAGAGTAATATTTGTTTTTAAATTTCAATAGAATAAAAAGTGGGTTTTGGTTCAACATATAGTTTTCTAAATAAAATACTAGAGGCTGGCCCCTTGGATGTATGTTAATACTAAACCTTCCATTTCCACCAAGATAATTAGATTGTATCTCACTTGCTATATTGTGTCTCACCTTTATGCATTTCGATCTGTTCTGATCAATTATAGTCCTACAAATATTTTAAAACCCCACTTCCATGCATGTTTTTCATTACATGAAATATTTAAATAGCCCCACAATTTGCTGAGGACCTTAAAAAATATATAAAAATAAAAATAGAAAACTTTGCACATAAAAGGTCTTGAATACTTGAATAAAAAATACAGATCCAGAATTATTAACGACAAATTTAGAATTATTTAAAATCAATAAATGAAGCTTTCGTTCTGCTGTTATCTACAGAGAAAGCTATGTATCAAAACTCATGTTCTATATTTTGCAGTTGTTCATCATCTCAAATTCATTATGACTTTTAAACAAATGTCAATATTGTCTATTATCATTTGCACCATTTTGTTGTCATCTATGCTTAACTGCATAATTATTATGCTATCGTGTACATTTTACGGCTTACATTTCAATGCATTTTAAAATTCTTTCTGATATGCGCGAAGCATTTTAAAATTCTTTCTGATATGCGCGAAGCGCGTCTTCATGCCTAGTTCATCATCATTGTATATAATCTGCACGAAGAAACTATTGTTTCAAAAAAATTAGACGGAAGGAACTCTTAAAAAAGGCTTTGCCGATCAGGCCCATTGGGCCTATCAAAACAGAAAGAACAACAAACGATATTTTATATTTTTTGCATCTAATAATCTGAACCGTTAAATTTGATTGAACGGATCCGATTTTATATTATAAAAAACTGTGAATTATATAATTGACGACTAATCGTTCAGATTTAATCAGACGGTTCAAATTATACAAATGTAGAGAGCACCAGTTAAAAGCGAGAATACGGTTTCGAAAGAACAAAAGGAGGTCCAATTACTCGATCTTCCCCTAAATCAGGTTTACCATCATTTCGTATATCTAAATGACCCCACCTACAGAGACCCACAATAGCTATCATCGAATTACACCAGGTTCAACTAAGTATTCGTCGACATTTCTTCGCAAGAATATTTGCTTCGACGCGTCGAAGCGAAGCGCGTACTCATCTACAGAAATAGAACCCTCGATAAATTTGCCCATCACAAAATTCATGAGAAACATTGATTCTACCCTCGCGCTTCTCTTGTTGCTTTCAACTGTGTGTGCTTTAATGGGGGATCAACTTGGAGCTGGCGGCGCCGGGGTCGAGGTAGAGAAGAAAGAGGAGGCGACCGTACATATTGTCTACGTCGATCGACCCGAAGGCACCGATCCAGAGGAATTTCACATCCGAACCCTTGGTTCGGTTCTCGGAAGGTGACTTTCTTTCATCTATTTTTTTTATTTTTTTAGTTTTCTAGGGTTTTGGATGGTGAAGCCTGAGTTTCAGTTGGGAAATTGGGATCAATTAGAACATATTTTTCTTTCATCCTTTTATTAAATTGGAGGCGGAATCACTATAAGGTTATTTATGTGGATAACAACTCCGATATTTTATTGCAGATTTGATATTAGGTTGTTTTTTGTCACGATTTTTATATAAACTATTGCTAAAAGGACAACAAACTGTAAAGTAGTTGCGTTTATTTTATTTATTCTAGGACTGCAAAGGAATCAAACACGAACGAATTAGTTTGTGTTTGAGTTTGACTTGAAATCATTTCAAACTAGTTTGATGTGAAATAGAACAACATCCAAACAAACTCTGTCCAGTTGAGTTTGATTTGATATTGGTTCGAATCGAAATGATTTGATTCAAAATTCATATAGTTGAGTTTGATTTGATACTACTGAAACCGAACAAACTAATTTTAGAAAAATTATCAAATCGAACGCGAACGAACTACGAGCTACAAATTTTTCTTGCAGCATCTTAGAGCATCTTCGAAGGGAAGCTTTGGGGCAACGATGAAGTTGTAGCCTTGTGACCAGGAGGTCACGGGTTCGAGTGGTGGAAACAATTTCTTGCAGAAATGCAGGAAATGCAGGAAAATGCTGCGTACCAAGATCCAAAAGTGGTTCGATCCTTTCTTGGATCCCGCACAAGCGGGAGCTACGTGCATCAGGATGCCTTTTTTATCTTAGACGATCTTGAAGTAGCAGAAGGATGTAACGAAGAAGAGGAATATTATCTAATAGAAGAGAGGGGGGCACTTGCCCTCCCCCTGGTACAAGCTGGATTCGCCTCTGTGAATATGAATGAACTAACTACCCCTAATCATATATTTGATGGTTCAAAATTCTCAAGTTTCGAACTATAATAGTTTACAAACATCATCTGAATGAATTATACTCAGTTTGAATGAATGGATTTGATATTGATTCGAATGAATGGATTTGATTCGAATTAAAGTTCGAACAAAAATCAAACGAATTTATTTCGAAGCTTTATCGGATTGAACATGAACATATTAGGAATTAAGATTTTTTCTTGGAGACCTAGTTTATTGTGTTTATTTTCACTTTAGTCCTTGTTTTGTTGCTAATTACCAGTGAGGAGGCTGCAAAAGAGGCGGTGTTGTACCACTACAAGCATGCGGCTAGTGGTTTCTCTGCTAAGTTGACCCCTTCTCAAGTTGAAGAGATGAAGAGTAAGTTTCTTCTTCTTGCTTTAATTAAGGTCCATAGATATCTTTTGTTAGGTACTGTTTGCTTCAATTGATGCCTGTACTCAGTTCTATGTTTCAAAAACTTGCATGTGTTACCATACAACATTTATTAGTGTTGAAGCCTCGGTTTAGTGCTCTTGCATTGTGTCTAATTAAAGATTAAAAAAGTTAGAAGACAACACAACATGGCAAGTTTTCATATGACTGGTATATTTTGTGAATAAATTGATTCGGTACCAGTTTAGAAGTCCTCTTTGGTTCATTTTAGCCCAGTTACTGGCATCATGCTACTATAATTAGAACATCTATCTGACAATATGTATGAATCAAGAAAGAAAGATACATTTCTTAACTTTTGATTATCTGCAGAGCAACCAGGTGTACTTCAGGTTGTGCCAAGCCAGACTTACCAGCTGCATGGAGCTGGTGCCAATGCCATGCACCGCATGGGTGTTTGACTTCTGTAGTGTGTCTGTGTTGAAAGTTTGTTGCTTTTATGTGAATATGGAGCTTGGCTTAATAATAAATAAACTTGTGTTGCATGAGAAATCTTCCATAATGTTTTTGCCATAGATTAACACTAATCGTTTCTGTTAGACTTTACATGGTTTTATCTTATTTTATTATTGTTGCCAGATTCGTTGAACTGATTAGCACTGATTGTTACAAGTCTCTTATATTTTTCTGAACTATTTTTTTAAAGTCAATTGTCAAATAGTTTTTCAAAAGAAAGATATCTGAAGGCTCGAATAGATGTTTTCGGAAAAATTAAGTTGGGATAAACACAAATGAAGGTCAATTACTCAATCTTCCCCTAAATCAGGTTTACATCAACGTTTTGGTATATCTAATCTACTCGACATTTCTTCGCAAGAATATTTGCTTCGCGTCGAAGAGAAGCGGGCAGCCGGGTATAGGCTTGTCTGAGATTGATAACGATCACGTTAGAAGGCTGTTTTGTTGATTGTCCAATGAAGAGACGAAAATTTTGTTGTGTTTATGTTGATCGTTGCGTTTATTTAACGCAAGAAAATTTCGTTGCGTTGGTTGTTCTGTGTAATTTGAACGATCAAAACAATTTAACCGTTCAATTGTCCTGATCGCTCAATTTTTTTTACGATTTAAGTTTAAACCGTTTGAAATCTTTGAACGTTCAGAAGGATCATTGAAACAAACAAAGTATGAATCAAACTTTGAAAAACAACAATGTAATAAACAACATCAAAGCAAATTTCATAAATAAATATACAACAACATAACCTCTCAAGAAACCAGAATACAAATTATACTGCTACTGCATCCAAAATAGTAAACATAATATCATAAGTACTTGAAAACATAAAAACAATCAGATGCCTTGTAAACTTGTAGTAACCTACTACAAAATAAAACATCAATTTTCAAACCCAACAAAAGATCCAGAACTAAAGCCTTGTGCTAAAGTCTTTTTGGCACAACCCAGATCTCAAGTGATTGCTCTCAGATATTACCAATCTCAACCAAATGACAAAATATGAAAATGTTTGAAACATTTAAATGGATCTATCATCATTGAAATCACATGAGATATGAGGAGCCAAAGAAACTTTTAACTCCAGGCTTGAGTTTCTGACAAGGCAACAAAATACAACAGAGCTAACTAACAAAGTAACAAGCATATAGAGAGTCACTGACACAATTACTGATACACAACAAAGTCTCCACTAGCACATACACCATCATCTAGTTGCATTTCATCAGTGGGCCACATTGGATCACCAAGTTCCAATCCATTTTTTGCACATTGAGATACAATCATACAAAGAGTCAAAGAGAGGAATTGAGGAAATTAACTAAGCATGTCACAACAACAAGATGGGCCTCAACACTATATATAAGCAACGATTGCACACGAGTCGTGATTACCTGCTTGGTTGCGAAGATACCTAAATGTACGATCAAGAGACAAGCCTCACAATTTACATCAGCGAGAAACTTGACAAGTCTCTCAGCTTACAAATCGTACTGTGAAACCTTGCTTAGAGCGCAAATCCAGGAATAAAAGCATCACAATCACAAGATCAGAAAAAAATCTAGGATTTACGGCAAATATACGATGGATTCAAGGGTTGCTGACGGCCACAAAGTACAAGTGCATGAGAGTCCATGCATGTCAAGCAACGTGCGAGAGAGAGAGTGAGAGAGAGAGAGAGCATGCGAGAGAGACAGAGAGGGAGGAGACCATTACTGGGTTCGAGCGGCAGAGAAATGACGGGAGAAAGACGATTAAGGTTTTACTCGACAACATTTCTAGAATTCTCCGCCCCAAACTCTCTGCAATCATCTAATAACAGTCCTCTAAAATTCTTTATGAAACGAACGATCACGATAACATCCTTTTTTGTGTTTCGTTCGATACTTAACACGACACCGTTTGATCCTTGCGTTATCTATTTTGTTCAACAATGAGATATTTAACACGAAACGAAACGATCAAACGGTCGAAAATCCTTCTGTTGACAGGCCTAGCCGGGTACTCATCTGTAGATTCCCCAATAACTTTGTTAATAGGGTCCCATTACAATCGTCTCTATAAGACTAAAAGACGCTAACATATTTGTAAATGATTCGTCTGAAGAATAAATCTGTTTTTGTTTGGGCTTTTGGGTCCTATAAATACATGATTCCAGTCATCAGAAAGAAAGTCAAAATTAATTCTTTAGGCAGTCGTATTTTTTCTTTTTGCTCTTTCTCTTTTTCTCTCGTACTTTTATGTTATCTCTCGGCCCAATTTCATATGGTTGTGAGCATTGGGGTTCTCGTCTATCGCTGATTTTTTCGAACTCATTCTTTCTCATGTCTCCCATTCGATCTTTGCGGCCTGATCAAATAATAGTTAGCCTCGGATTGTCTCGAAATTTCGGTGTTCAGTCGAATCCTTCCCTCACCCAGCATTTGATTCCTTCTCTTTCATAAAATTTGTACCCAGACCTCAGTGTCGGACATGAACTTGCACTTGTCCGGATAATTCAATTCGCACCTTCTTCAGCCTCTGTACCTCCTCCATCCTCGATCATTATCAACTTATGGAGGGGTAGATTTTCATTGCTTTGAACTCAAATTTGGGATCAAAATCTTTTGCAGCCATCAGATAACATCATGATTCATGAAAGATTTATGTCATTTTCATCAAGCTCAAATTTTAATGCAAAAAGTGTGTATCTTGATGTAATTCGATAACTGCAAAAAAAAATTGAACTCAAATTTGATTCAAAACCATGAGGATGTTGGGTTTTTGACTGTTCAAATCCAAATTTAGCTTAACTGCAGAAAGAACGTAAAACAAAAATTTTACTTGTAACTTAAGTCGAGGATTAAAAGGGGTATGTCGGAAAAACCAAAAGAGAGTTCCTTCTCAAGCGTTTCATTGCAAGGACCCTTTTAATCTTTTACAGATCTACTCCTTAATTGATTTCCAAAATTTTCATCTACTTACCAATTAAATAGATTAATATAACATGTTTATACCTTATTTCCAAATTCGAATTGGAATGCAACTGATCGAGTAGAGCGACTATCAAGGATTGTCTCAGAGTATCAAACGTCTGATACCTCTATCGGTTATCCACCAGGACTTACTAGAGAGCGGTTTATTTCTTATTGTAAATCGCAGTATTCGCAAAAACACTATTCACCGAGTAAAAGAAGAAAATACTAATCTCGCAATCCACAGAATAAAATGATAAATCAGATTATCGTGATTCACGCAAATCGATATTCACGAAAAATCACTATTCACGAGAACTCACTTTTCACAGGAAAAGATGAAAATAAATCTCACGATCCGTAGTATAAAATGATAAATCAAATTACAGCGATCTTCGCAAAATCACTATTCACCAATAACCGAGAAAGAGAGAAATTATCAAATCAATCGAATACGATACAAGTGAATTAGTAATTTTCTCTTTCACCCTACCCATCTATTTATAAGAAAATGAGGAGGTGCACCGATTACTGAAATACCCCTTAAGCAATTGGCTATTTACAAAAATGCCATTCTAAGGAGGTTCGCTGATTACCGAAATACCCCTTAAGTAATTGGCTATTTACAAAAATGCTATTCTAAGGAGGATTACCGAAATACTCCTTAAGTAATTGGCTATTTACTAAAATGTCATTCTAAGTACCCCTTAAGTAATTGGCTATTTACTAAATTGTCATTCTAAGGAGGATTACCAAAATATCCTTAAGTAATTGGCTATTTACAAAAATGTCATTCTAAGGAGTATTATCGAAATATGTTGGAATTGAGACGTTAATTCCAATAAATAAAGTTTGGACTACGTGTTATATGATTACTACGTGTCACATATTGTCACCTAATATTACGAGGCGTAATATATGGATATGCCAAATAAAGTGATTAACTAATATTGGATGGCATTGTACGTATTTCACTAGGATTTTGGGCACCAATGCATATAGAACTTAAGTAAATTAATTATAATTGTTAATGGACCAATTATGACTAATTATACTATATATTGATGTTATTATAAAGTCAGAAATATTGTTTGGGCCAAACTCAATCCAAATTGGATCAAAACCCAAGCAAAACAACACAAATGTAAGTCTATTGCGGTAGCAAGAAGATTCTTTGCGATCGCAATGGAATAGGAGAGATTTGGCAACAAATCTACTGATTTTCAGTATGCCAAGTCTGGAACCCAAGTCAATTGCGGCCGCAATAAAATCTATTTCGACCGCAAGAGACCTATTCCAAGGCAGATTTTGACTGCCTGGATTTACCGTTATCTTTTCTGATTGAATATTATAGCTATCATACCAAATTCGTAAGATTAATCATATAAGTGAATATTAGAATTTGGAAAAGAATTGAAGAGAATATAATTTCAAATACTTAATGAATATTTGATAATTAATTCGATATTTTTCCAAGATACACTAACGCCCTTATAAATAGCCCTAGGTCAGCACCCATTTAGAACAATGAAAGTTTCATTGAACAACAAAATTCTCGGTTATCGACATAGGACACATGTGGTGTGCATAGCCACCTATCTATCCATTAAAGATATACTTCTTGGTTTCGTTCGTGGCCTCGAAGAAAAGAATGGCACCGAGATAAACTAAATTGGGTCGCTCACGCACGACGACACGCTTCCGCACTTCTACCGCAAGAGGGGCTCCGTTGAAAGGACGATTGTACAAGGAAGACAGTAGGGGTGGAAGGTAAGTACTGCTTCTGCTCTTTTATTTATTTCATTCACGTCGCAACGGTATTTGAATTGATTGATTGCAATTGCTTTAGATTAGGGAACGATTTGTATGATATCCTAACTTGAATTGCACCAATTAATTATGCCAACAAGTGGTATCAGAGCTAATCCATTGCGCGTGTTTGAAATACTATTTTTACTGGATTTATCGCATTTTAATTATTGCATTTTTTGTTGATTTTTCTTGAATTTGTGAATAATTACTTCTTGGAAATATTAATTCAACTTAAATTTGAATTTTATCAAAATTTCTTCGCCTTTTATGCGAATTTAAAATTGATATTATTTAAGTTTTATGTTTATTAAGATTTAGAACAGTTATTTGACAAATAAAGTTGGTTTTTTGAAAAATAAATGCAATAGTTTTGGTCACAAATTCGAAATAATTGATCCAAAAAGTTTTATTTCCAAAACAGAGCATATTTGTGCTAAAACAAGGTCAATTGCAGCCGCAAGAAATGATATTGCGATCGCAATGCATTTTAGTGATGTCTTTTCTTCTGGAAATTCAGAAAAATTTCATGTCTGAGGCTCATTACGACCGCAAGACACTGGGATTTCAGTATTGTTGTAGGGAAAATTTGTTTTGAAATGACAGGTTTTGATTCTGGATTGTTGGCTGTGTAATTATTGTTATCAACATGGTCATATTTCACTGAAATGCACCCTTAGGAAGGTAACCAATCAATCAAATGTTGCTTGGGTGCCTAAATGTCAAACAAAGGAGATTTGTAGGTTGATATCCCCAATATCAATTTCCATATATTTAGGAGGAGTAAATTGAATGAATTGAGCCTTTATAAAACTCAAACAAACTCATATACTTGTAAGCCCTAATTCCAAAATACGCTTCGGCAAAGCTTTAAAGAAATTTGTTATCTAGGACCAGAAAATTGAATTTGTCTAAATAATATAAGACGATGCATAAGTTGAGGGGGGAGCTTGTGATAAAATTGTGCATACAATGAGGGGAGCTCACATTCATGTTAAATACAAAATCTTTTCCTCGATTTCCAAAAAGGAGGAGAAAGCAAATAAATTGAACTTATATTATGATTTTACAAATCGATAAAAAGGGGAGATTGTTGTAACTAACAATTTTTTTGTGCTTGTCGATTTGCAAAATAATTTGCATTTTACCACTATTTCTTTGTTTGAGAGTTTTATAGGAAATTATAAGAAAATCAAAGGAAAGTGGAGAATGAAATGTGAAGGAAGAGCTCAAGCATGAAGAACAATGAAGTGTTACTGGTAACGGTCATTTATTTTGTTATAGACATGGTCTCAACTATAACTAATCACTAGTTTGAGTTGTTAATAATCTCTATTTTCTTTTTTTTCTTTTGCCTTTTAGTGTGCAATGAAGTCCCTATCTAACTCGATCTTGACAGCTTGTCCTGAAGATGTAAAGTTCCTGTCAACACAATTCGACAACAAATGCATGGATCGTATCCAGGCTGTGCTGTCATAAGGCACCTTTCCTAGGGTTAGCTACACTAAAGCAGTGGAGACACCCCAAAAGGTATTTTTTTTTGCTCACGACACATAAATACATTTGTTACTAACCTTAGCCTAAGAAAATATTTAAATATTCTCACATGCTAATTCTATGGTGAAACGTGATAACCATTAGTAAAATAATAATAAAATTCATCTTGAGGATTGCTAATCATAAAATAATTAGATGAAGGAAAAGTATAAATTGAATTTTCGTTGAAACAAAGTTTAGAGATTCATTGATTGTTCTAAATTAAAAGACCAATTCGTTACTAACTCAATTAACGGCCCAACCTTAATTGGTTACTAAAATCTAGTAAATTGAGTAGCACTTTATTTCTTAGTAAAATATATGTATAGAGAAGCCCAACTGAATGTCATAAATTCCTCTGTTGGCCCAACCCCAAAATACCACTGACTTCACTCTGAAATTTATCAGAATGGCTAACATTTGATTAACCCTAGCGCCGCTCACATGTACCCTTCTTCTCGTCTCCTTCTTGTGTCTCTATTCCTCTCATCTAGAAGCTCTCTTATGAGTAATTCAAGAAATTAACTCTACTCATCTTTGTTACTCCTTCGGTTAATCAAAATAACCTCGTTAGATTAAAATTTCAACGATCTTATCTCTTGTGATGACATGGCAAGATCTGATAGGCGGATTCCAATGAGAAGGTTCACGAGAGTTCAGTACGAAACTGAAAGAGAGTTAAATACGGCAAATTTCTGTTGGGTTCCATTCCTAATCTTTGCATCTTGGTTAGGTTTTGATCAACCGTTAGATTTTGCTGATTTAACGCTGACTCGGTGCTAAGCCAGGCAGGGAGGTGGTGACTCACCTACTAGGCTGGCTTAAAGTGCCCTTGCATGTCCTCCACGTGTCTCTATCTTAGACAAGGAAGTTTCTATTCCTTCAGTTAATTTAACTTCTGATTGTCGTTTGCTTTTGGGTACTCTTAGCTGAGGGCCTATAAATAATGGGTTCCATATTGTTCTTGGACTACCATACCTGAGATGCAGAATAAAGAAGAGACTTAGGCTACCACAGTCTTAGCAATCTTCTTCCTTTGCATACTTGCTGCATTAGTTGTTATATCTTGCATTACAAGGTAGCCTTATTCCTAACTCTCGATTATGAGTAACTTATAAAGTGTTGGTATATGCTGAACAATTTATGATTTGATTGCGGAATGGTGCTAGTTTTGTATAAAGATTTTGGTATCGTTATTTTACTGACACAACCTATTGGCTGGAATTGTGCTGGTACGACTGTACAATTGTTTTCCAGATACATTGAGATTAGAATGATTGTATGAAGGAATTGATTCAATAAGAGTTGGTATGTTGGCTAAAAAAATTGTTAAAACTTAGACTCATATTTTACCAGTAAATAAATAGTATGTATGGTACCCCAATTGGTAGGCATCTAAATACTGACCCTCAACAGGAAATGATGAAAGAACATAGGAACACATATGAACAGATATAGTGACCTTGTTCGAGCTGATCCTAATTCTTGCTTTATCTCAATTTATTTTAAATTCTAATTTTCCTTATTAGTGAGTTGGCTGAATCTTATTTCCTACACTTCTAAACAATACCCGATTCGTATGAATTATTCATGACAGGGAACCAGAATTTGAAGAACATCGCGAAGTAGTTTAAGGTGCAGGAGCTAATATGGTTTTTCTAACCTTATTATTTAAATTTTGTGATGTGCATAATTTCTTTGATTATTACTTGTTGATTTATCTCTGTTACTTGAAACTTGATTAGCTACCAAGTTTCAACCATGGTTTTAGCGCTAAAAAGTCTATGGTCACCTTCACTGGTACGTTGTGAAATTCATGTGTCGCAAACCGGAAGGGTTTTCCACATTGTTGTCATGTGTTGACTGGGAAATGTAGCACTTGGAGGGATAGTATTGGATAATTGACAATTGAATTCTATAGTTAAATTATGCTTACCTTTGCTAATGTTTAAATAATAAGGTAGGTAAACAATATTAGTGAATGCACTTGGTTTATACTCACCATGTTTTGTTTTCTTCCTTTTTCTTTTATTTTTCTTATCTGACAGGTACTAAGGGAATAAAGAGAGTGTTAGTTCGTTAACCAAAATGATTGTGAGTAGTATGATGCTTTTGACCTACGAGCAGAATGCACGCCGTTGGATCAATGTCTCGCTTCTGTTCACCACTCAAGTCGTGTATCTGTACCTTTCCCCGGTGACTCTTAACCGGGATCCACCCCCTAATAATATCAACCATGTCTCTAATAACACACATAGGCGTCCTCCTCCCGAATATAATAGCGGTTATGAATCGGATGGTAGTAACGAGTGAATGTAAGGATAATAGTTGTTGTAAGATAAGTAGAGTTGGTAATGTGGTGTAGTGGTTTGTAATATGGTAACTAATTATGAAATATCTAGGTTGCTTTTAGTATATGCAAAATAGATAACCATGTAAGATATGTAGTTGTAAAATAGTACTTGTGTAATAATAACTATGTTTTTATTTTAATTACTATGACTTAATCTCACTGATAGACCTAATGTATACAAAACTCTCTGTTGCACATCATAAAGACTAATTCAAATATTAAATTGTGAAGTTTAAAGTAATGCATGCCATGATATATTTCTTTTATTTTCCATTTTCGGTTATTGAGTTGTTCCGAGAAAGTAAAGATAATAATGACTCTCATTTGATTTATTTTGATGCAAAATATAATATGTGACATAAGAACATGTATGTGTATACTAGTTAAGTATATAATATAACATAAATGTGTTATAAAATATTTATGTAAATGAACTATTATTTTTTTAGTAAATGAGATGACTATATGTGAAACTTGTTGGTACAGGCACACCACATGAGTACATAAAATACTTTAGCATGATCTATGTAATTCTTTCAGTACTCAGATTGTTTAATATAACAATTTTGATAACTTAATAGAAGTCTATGTTAAGAGCATTGGTTTATGTATGCTTTTATATGTAAACTATACTTAATATATCTCTAAAGCAATTTCTATAAACATGAAAAATGTATATAGTTAAATTATAGATCCTAAACTTATATATATATATATATATATATATATATATATATATATATATATATATATATATATATATTGTTTAGCCAATTTCACGTAAATTGAAAATCATAATTGAATATCTATATATTAACATAGTCGTATGTTCAAATAACTTGGTTACATTTATGGAGATTTAAATTTAAAAATAAAAAACCCCACGTCAGAAGTAAATAAAATATTGTGGAAATAAAAACAACACAATAATATTTGACTTAGACAATTATGTCTCAAAATATTTTAATAAGGAATTTCAACCCTAAAATTCATAAAATATAGATACACTTTAACATTACACGTAAAATATTCGGAAGCCTTGCGAATATTTAAATATAAATATTCGCAGCATCACGATCGGCTGCGGGTCGTGACAAGTGGTATCAGAGCAATTGTACGGTATTACCACAACTAGACTCACGTGAGTGAATGGGTAGTTTTAAGGGAAGGTAAATTTATTTATTTATTATTCTTGTTCTTTTTACAATATTATTTCCCAATTTATAGTATTATGTATAAGTGAAATTGCAAATGTTAATACAGTAATGGAACCAAGACGTGGGAGTAGTCGTGGAGGTGGACGAGTAAACGAGTTAATTGAAGACGCACGAGATCAAGCGGCAAATATTGATCCGCTTATTACGGATTACGAATGAGGATGAATGGCTGCAAGGAATCAAGAACACGAACAACACAACAACAACGTGGAGGAAGAATTCTGAAGGCTATTTGACTCGTACGCTCGACTTGGACCCCCGAGGTTCAACGACAACAGTGGTTACTGTGATGCAGAAGAATGGTTGGCAGCTATAAAATCTCGACTTACTATATGTCGGGCACCGGCAAATCAACAAGTAGAACTAGTAACTTATTATCTGGTGGATACGACACGACATTGGTGGGAAGGTGTGAAACGGACTTTGAAGGTGATGCTTTAAGAATTCTATGGGAATGGTTCGAAGAATGATTCGGGAGAAGATTTTTTAGTACCATGCACAAAGAAGAAATAAGGCAGCAATTTATGAATCTAAAGCAATACGGGAAGTCAGTTGCTGAATATAATAACTTGTTCCTAAAACTCTCTCGCTATGCTCCAGACGTTAGCAATGATGCATATCGTTATCAACGTCAATACTTGAACGGGTTAGATCCAGAGATAGCAATGATAGCAGATGACACTGTACTTCACGACATGCAAACTTGTATGGACCGAACTGAACGAACTAAAGCACATCGAAAAAGAAGATTGCAAGCCTCAAGTAGTCGACAAGGCGGTAGAGGAAGAAGTCCGATTAGAAGATCTCCAACTCCTACTCGACATGCTACAAGAACCAGTCCGATACCAAATAGTCCAAAACCAGAAAGATATTAGTGTTATCGATGTCAAGCACCCCATCCTCAATCTCAATGTAGACATTTGACAAGGGCTTGTTTCAGTTGCGAAAGCAAGGATCACTGGGCAAATAATTGTCCTACAAACACTCAAGCAGTAGGCGGACCAATTCACAGAAGCGCATCACCTGGCTCTAGATGAGGTAGTTATAATATTGGTGGACGGAATGGAGGTAGAGTTGTTGTGCACGCAGTGAATGCAGAAGAAGAACTTATATGTGATGTGCAAATGGGAACTGAAGAAGAAGAACAACAACAAAATACAATAGCAAAGATGGAAACCAAATTTATTGCTGGTAAAATGATCATTTCTGGATTTCCTGCATACGTACTCATAGACACTGGTTGTAACCAATCCTTAGTAGCAAAAACTTGGGTTTTCGAAAACCAAATTAAAACCGAAGTTACCAATAAAACCCATCAAATTCAAACTCTATTAGGAATTAGTACACAACCATTAGAATTTTGTCATCACCTTTATGTATGTGTAGATGGAAGAAAGTTTCCAATCAAAACAACTGTTCTCGAAATGGAGCATTATGATTTAATTCTCGGAATGGATTGGTTAACCCGATACTCAGCCATTATAAATTGTTCGAGACGTGAAGTGAAACTTAGACCCTCTGATAAAATTTTAAGTGTATTATCCTGTCGGAAATTAGGCGATCCTATTATATATATTTCAGTAATCAAAACGAAACATCTTTTCGAAGCTGGATGTGAAGCATATTTGGCTTCCATAATAGAAGCTCATTCTGATGAACCTGAACTAAATAAAATTCCAATTGCTTCTAAGTATCATGATGTCTTTCCAAAAGAAATACCCGAATTACCTCTCGAACGGGAAATTGAATTCTCCATAGACCTGGCACCCGAAACCTTACCTATTTCCAAAACCCCTTATCGCATGGCTCCGGCTGAAATGAAAGAACTCAAGACACAATTAGAAGAACTCCTATAGAAGGGTTTATTCGACCAAGTACATCGCCATAGGGGGCACTCGTACTATTTGTTCGGAAGAAAGATGGAACGCTTCGACTTTGTGTTGATTATCGAGAATTGAATAAAGTAACTATTAAAAACCGATACCCTCTTCCCTGTATTGATGACTTATTTGATCAATTACAAGGCTCTTATGTTTATTCTAAAATAGACTTGCGGACTGGATATCATCAATTACGTATCCGACCAAGTGACGTTGAGAAGACAGCCTTTCGCACCAGATACGATCATTATGAATATCTAGTGATGCCATTTGGACTTACTAATGCACCAGCTGCATTCATGGATTTAATGCATCGAGTCTTTTGAGACTTGTTAGATTCATGTGTAGTGGTGTTCATCGACGATATTCTTATCTATTCAAAAACCCCAGAAGAACATGAGATACATTTACGAACGGTATTAAACCGATTGCAAGAACACAAATTGTACGCCAAACTATCAAATTAAATGTGACTTTTGGATGGGTAAGATAAGCATTTCTCGGCCATACCATATCTGGAGAAGGTTTATCCATAGACCCCGAGAAAATTAAAGCTGTAGTTGAATGGAAACAACTGACAAATATCTCGAAGTTAAGAAGTTTTCTGGGATTAGCAGGTTATTATAGACGATTCGTACAAGGGTATTCGAAAATTGCTCGACCCCTTACCCAATTGTTACATAAAGATGTAAAATTTCATTGGGATAAAGCCGAAGAGGAGAGTTTTCAAGAATTGAAACACCGACTCGTGTCTGCACCTGTCCTAGCAATGCCGGTTCCAAACCTCGACTATATTGTATATATCAACGCATCCCGACAAGGCTTAAGATGTGTGCTCATGCAAGAGCGACATGTCATAGCCTACGATTCAAGACAATTGAAAACTCATGAACAAAATTATCCAACCCATGATCTGGAATTAGCAGCAGTAATCTTTGCTTTAAAACTTTGGAGGCATTACCTGTATGGAGTAAAATGTAAAATTTATACGGACCACAAAAGCCTAAAGTATATATTTACCCAAAAATAATTGAACCCGAGACAAAGAAGACGACTGGAATTAATAAAGGATTACGACTTGGATATCCAATATCACCCCGAAAAAGCTAACCTGATAGCGGATATCCTAAGTCGTAAATCTCCCTCGAACTTAACCTCAATTATAACTGAACAACCAAAACTCTTAAAAGAAATGCAACAAATGAATTTGAGAGTAGGTCTTGCACTCGAATTTACCCCGAAGGTCGAAACAAGAGATTCTGCTAAAGACCCCTTGAAATTATCTACTATATTGTTAGCTTCCCTAAGTCTACAACCTGACTTGAGAACTCAACTTAAAGAATCCCAACAAAAAGACAATAAACTTCGAAAATTTCGAGACTTAATTAAACCAGGGGTTGAAACTCCATTCCAAATTGATTTCGAAAGATTATTGAAATTTCATGACTGGATTTGTATACCTAATGATAATCAAATCAAAAATATTATATTATCTGAGGCCCACGAATTGGGGTATGCCCTTCATCCGGGAAGAAGAAAAATGTATAATGATTTAAAGAAAGCCTTTTGGTGGCTAGGAATGAAACGTGAAGTTACGGAATACATTCAGAAGTGTCAAGTATGTCAACAAGTCAAAAATGAACAACAGAAACCAATGGGACTATTACAACCATTACCCTTCCCTCACCGTAAATTTGAATCCATCACGACGGACTTTGTAGTTGAACTTCCCTGAACCACTGGTAGATATGATGCAATTTGGATAATAGTCGATCGTTTAACCAAAGTAGCACATTTTATTCCAATCCGAACCGACTACTCAGGCGCTGATTTAGCAAACCTCTTCACGAAAGTCCAATTCAAATATCATGGATGCCCTCAAGAAATCATCTCTGATAGCGATACCTGATTTACCTCACACTTTTGGCAAAGTTTTCAGAAATCAATGGGAACTAAGGTACATTTCAGTACCACACACCATTCGCAGACCGACGGGCAATCAGAACTAACTATTCAAACATTAAAGGATATGTTACGAGCATGTATACTAAGTTTTGGCGGATCATGGCTAAATCAATTGCATTTAGCCGAATTTGCTTATAATAATAGTTATCATGCAAGTATAGGAATGCCACCTTATGAAGCATTATATGGAGAACCTTGTCAAACACCGTTATGGTGGAACATATCTAACAAACCCTCACCTATTGGACCAAAAATTATAAAAGATTGTGCGGAGAAAACATAAATAGTAATAAGACGATTACGGTCTGCACAAGATAGATATAAATGATATGCTTACCCATGAAGACGAGAAATTCAATATCAAGAAGGAGAACATGTATGGTTGAAGGTGTCACCTGTCCGTGAAATAAAACGATTCGGTGTGTCCAAAAAACTAAGTCCTTGGTATATCAGACCGTTTCAAATAATTCGAAGAATCAAAACATGAGCTTATGAACTTGCCTTACCTCCGACTCTAGCACAAATTCACCCAGTTTTTCATGTATCAAAACTTTGACGTTACGTAAAAGACCCATCACATTACTTGGATTTCTCTAAATTACCCTTAGATAAGGATCTATCATATAGAGAAAAACCCATGAGGATTTTGGATCAAAAAGAAAAACGATTACGAAATCGTACGATAAATTTAGTGTTAATTCAATGGGGAAAAACATTCAATGAAGGAAGCCACCTGGGAACCGAAAGATAAAATTTGTGAACAATACCCCGAGTTATTTACTTCGACAACAGTTTAGAGGACTGAACATGGATTTTAAGGGGGATGAATTGTCACAACCCGAAATTGTATGTAATATATAATATTGTGTAATATTTTATGAATAAATGAATGTTGTAAATAAGTTATGAATCTCAAGGATAATTATTTTTTTTTGCTCACGACACATAAATACATTTGTTACTAACCTTAGCCCAAGAAAATATTGAAATATTCTCACATGCTAATTCTATGGTGAAACGTGATAACCATTAGTAAAATAATAATAAAATTCATCTAAGCATGAGGATTGCTAATCATAAAATAATTAGATGAAGGAAAAGTATAATTTGAATTTCCGTTGAAACAAAGTTTAGAGATTCATTGATTGTTCTAAATTCAAAAACCAATTCGTTGCTAACTCAATTAACGTCCCAACCTTAATTGGTTACTGAAATATAGTAATTGAGTAGCACTTTATTTCTTATTAAAATATATGTATGGAGAAGCCCAACAGAATGTCATAAATTCCTCCGTTGGTCCAACCCCAAAATACCACCGACTTCACTCTGAAATTTATCAAAATGGTCAACATTTGATTAACCCTAGCGTCGATCACATGTACCCTTCTCATCTCCTTCATGTGCCTCTATTCCTCTCATATAGAAGCTCTCTTATGAGTAATTCAAGAAATTAACTCTACTCATCTTTGTTACTCCCTCGGTTAATCAAAATAACCTCGTTAGATTAAAATTTCGGCGATCTTATCTCTTGTGATGACATGGAAAGATCTGATAGGCGAATTCCAATGAGAAGGTTCAAAAGAGTTCAGTACGGAACTGAAAGAGAGTTAAATACGGTAAATTTCTGCTGGGTTCCATTCCTAATCTCTGCATCTTGGTTGGGTTTTGATCAACCGTCAGATTTTGCTGATTGAACGCTGACTCGATGCTGAGCCAGGCAGGGAGGTGGTGACTCACCTACTAGGCTGGCTTAAAGTGCCCTTGCATGTCCTCCACGTGTCTCTATCTTAGACATGGATATTCCTTCTGTTAATTTAACTTCTGATTGTCGTTTGTTGTTGGGTACTCTTAGTTGAGGGCCTATAAATAGTGGGTTCCATATTGTCCTAAGATGCAGAATAAAGAAGAGACTTGGGCTACCACAATCTTAGTAATCTTCTTCCTTTGCATACTTGCTGCATTAGTTGTTATATCTTGCATTAGAAGGTAGCCTTATTTCTAACTCTCGATTATGAGTAACTTATAAAGTGTCGGTATATGCTGAACAATTTTTGATTTGATTGCGGAATGGTGCTAATTTTTGTATAAAGATTTTGGTACCATTATTTTACTGACACAACCTATTGGCTGGATTGTGCTGGTACGACTGTACAATTGTTTTCCAGATACATTGAGATTAAAATGATTGTATGAAGGAATTGATTCAATAAGAGTTGGTATGTTAGCTGAAAAAATTGTTAAAACTTAGACCTATATTTTACCAGTAAATAAATAGTATGTATGGTACCCCAATTGGTAGGCATCTACATACTGACCCTCAACAGGAAATGATGAAAGAACATAGGAACACATATGAACATATATAGTGACCTTGTTCGAACTGATCCTAATTCTAGCTTTATCTCAGTTTATTTTAAATTCTAATTTTCCTTATTAGTGAGTTGGCTGAATCTTATTTCTTACTCTTCTAAACAATACCCGATTCGTATGAATTATTCATGATAGGGAACCAGAATCTGAAGAACATCGCGAAGTAGTTTAAGGTGCAGGAGCTAATATGGGTTTTTTCTAACCTTATTATTTAAATTTTGTAAAATGCATAATTTCTTTGCTTATTACTTGTTGATTTATCTCTGTTACTTGAAACTTGATTAGCTACCAAGTTTCAACCATGGTTTTAGCACTAAAAGTCTTTGGTCATCTTTACTGGCACGTTTGTGAAATTCCCGTGTCGCAAACCGGAAGGGTTTTCCACATTGTTGTCATGTGTTGACTGAAAAATGTAGCACTTGGAGGGATAGTATTGGATAATTGACAATTGAATTCTATAGTTAAATTATGCTTACCTTCGCTGATGTTTAAATAATAAGGTAGGTAAACAATATTAGTGAATGCAATGGGTTTATACTCACCCTGTTCTGTTTTCTTTCTTTTTCTTTTATTTTTCTTATTTGACAGGTACTAAGGGAATAAAGAGAGTGTTAGTTCGTTAACCAAAATGATTGTGAGTAGTATGATGCTTTTGACCTACGAGCAGAATAAACGCCGTTGGATCAATGTCTCGCTTTTGTTCACCACTCAAGTCGTGTATCTGTATCTTTTCCTGGTGACTCTTAATAGGGATCCACCCCCTAATAATATCAACCATGTCTCTAATAACACACATAGACGTCCTCCTCCCGGATATAATAGCGGTTATGAATCGAATGGTAGTAACGAGTGAATGTAAGGATAATAGTTATTGTAAGATAAGTAGAGTTGGGAATGTGGTGTAGTGGTTTGTAATATGGTAACAAATAATGAAATATCTTGGTTGCTTTTAGTATATGCAAAATAGATAACCATGTAAGATATGTAGTTGTAAAATAGTACTTGTGTAATAATAACTATGTTTTTATTTTAATTACTATGACTTAATCTCACTGGTAGACCTAATGTATACAAAACTCTCTGTTGCACATCATAAAGACTTATTCAAATATTATATTGTGAAGTTTAAAGTAATGCAACCATGATATATTTCTTTTCTTTTCCATTTCGATTGTTGAGTTGTACCAAGAAAGTAAAGATAATAATCACTCTCATTTGATTTGTTTTGATGCAAAATATAATATGTGACATAAGAACATGTATGTGTATACTAGTTAAGTATATAATATAACATAAATGTGTAATAAAATATTTATGTAAATGAACTATTAGTTTTTTTAGTAAATGAGATGACTATATGTGAAACTTGTTGGTACAGGCATACCACATGAGTACATAAATACTATAGCATGATCTAAGTAATTCTTTCACTACTTAGATTGTCTAATATAACGATTTTGATAACTTAATAGAAGTCCATGTTAAGAGCATTAGTTTATGTATGCTCTTATATTTAAACTATACTTAATATATCTCTAAAGCAATTTCTATAAACATGAAAAATGTATATAGTTAAATTATAGATCCTAAACTTAATATATATATATATATATATATATATATATATATATATAACATGGCTAAAATAATATGCATAGTACACCACATAACGTACTATGGAGTCATTTGTATTTAATTTTGTCATTAAATTGATATTTAAGTTGCTCAATAAATTCTTCACATCAAAATCTTGTAGGAAATAAAATTTCGTGATTTTTAGAGCTTTCTTTCTATTTTTTAAATATTTTTTAAAAACAGCCCAGAAATGACACTTTTGTAGTATTAAATCTGGACTGTTTTTAAAAAATAGCAAGAAAGCTCTAAAAATCTCGAAATTTGTTTTCCTACAATATTTTCATATGAAGAATTTATTGAGCAACTTAAATCTCAATTTATTGACCTATATCTATATGCATAGTACGTTATGTGGTGTACTATGCGTATTATTTTAGCCATGCTCATATATATATATATATTGTTTAGCCAAAATAGTTGTAAATTAAAATGGTTCACGTAAATTGAAAATCATAATTGAATATCTATATATGAAACTATTCAATATATTAAAACCGATGAAAACTGTAATATTCAATATTTAACACTTCTTCTTCTTTGTTTTTTTTCATTTTCTTGAAGGAAAAGCTCTTACTCAAATTACTATTCAGTATTCACTAATAAATAATAACCGGTTCACTTTCGTAGAAGTTCGTAAAACATAATCGTTAAATCATTGTCTAAATAAATCAGCACGCTAGCAAAGTACTATCTAGTGTAGTGGTAAGAATCAATATTTTTATGAAAGATATTTGAAGTTCAAGCCCCGATAGAAATTATTTAAAAAAAATTCAAATTTATTTTTCTTATTTCTTTGTACATGTGTGTGATAAGCCTGATGCAATGAATAAAAAAAATAAAGAGTAATTATATCATCTCCCATCGTTAAATCATTGTCTTCATGAAGGATTTTATGAAGGATTTGCTCTCTCTCTCTCTCGATCATTATGGACGATCACACCCAATTGGCAGCTGCGCCAGCTCAAATGCCTCCGCCACCGCCTTCAGAGCAGACATCATCGCCTCTGCCTCAGTTGTCGTCGGAGGAAAGGAAGGAGGAGCTCCTTGCACAGGTCGCAGCTCTAGAGGCTGCTATCCTCCCTAGCCTCCCTACTTGCGAGCTTCAGGCTGTGGATCGCTCTCTTTCTTTTCTCTGCTCTTTCCTTCTGTTAATTCATTAATTACAATGTTGATGCACATAAGAGGGGTGTTTATGCTTATGAATCGCCTTCTTCATCTTTGTCCAGTAATGGTCTCTCTCTTACACTTCTTGTAAACTAGGGTCTTGGCTCAGCTAGCGTGTTTGGTGAGCATTTTTGGATGTCAAGTTGGTGTTTGTACGAGTAACAACTTTGGTTAGTCTCTCCTTTCAAATGAGAACAGTTCGTTCACTAAATCTGTGTGTTTCTAATATCTTGGTGTATTTTTTGCAGTGTACGGAACATGTTTGATAAAATATTCTGGTGGGATGGGTGTTTCATCTATTTATAACATCTGAGATGGAGAAATATCGCCTTATTTGAAACTCAAAATTTATTTTTTTGTACCACTTGACTCTAGTTTTTTGTATTTTGTGTTGCTTTGTTGTCTTTTACTGATGCTCTAGCAAAGAATAAAAGAACAAGAGACACTGCAAGTCTCTATATTGTGACAATCAAGTTTTTATATTATATCATGCAAATCTTTATATTTAAAATGCAACAAAATTGCTGCAAAATTGAAACATACAAGTCTTTATATTATAACAAACAAGTCTCTATATTGTGACAATCAAGTCTTTATATTACAACATGTAGGTCTTTATATATAAAACTGCTGCAAAATTGCAATTTGAAATTGTAAGTTTTTATATTAGAACAACCAAGTATTTATATTATGACAATCAAGTCTTTATATTACAATAGAAAAGTCATTATATTTATATATGAAGCAAAACTATTGCAAAATTGGAACCTTCAAGTCTTTATATTAAAAGAAGAAAGTTTTTATATTGTAACAATCAAGTCTTCATATTATAACAAGCAAGTCTTTATATTTAAAACTACTGCAAAATTGCGACAAATTGCAGCAAACTTGAATTAAAATACACAGTTTTTACGTAATATAGACTTGAACGCGCGACTATTAAGACTTCTTACGATTTATATAAAGACTTGGATGCGCGAAGTGTTAATTTGCAATAAATTACATCCAAATTGGAACAAAAATGGAGCAAATGCAGCAAATTACAACAAATTGCAGCAAAGTTACGGTAAATTGTAGCGAAATTGTAATAAAATTGTTACAAAATTGAATTAAAATGCGCAGTTTTTATGTAATATAAAAACTTGGACACATAACTATTAAGACTTCGTATGATTTAAATAAAGACTTAGACGCGCAACGTTAATTTCCATTCTCAAGAATGAAAATTAGCCCTTCTAATGGTAGTTAGTTAGAGGGATTGTTAAGGAAATTTTTGTCTTATAGTGGAGGACGTGTAAGGAGAGTGGTTAAGACATTTTTAAAATAAATTAATAATTAAAACTCATTAATTAACTGTTTAATTATTGAGTTAGTTAAGAGAATTTTTAAGGGAACATATAAGTGGTAGCTGTTAGCATCTCTCAAAAATAAAATAAAATTAAACCAGCGCGCTGCACTGAGTGACTGCTCCCCCTCGCGGCACTCCAAAATTACCGCTCGATAGTTCAGCATCTTAAGCAACCCCCCAACCACAAATTGATGTCTAACCACACCATCTCCGCCACGTTTGACGTCGGGGCGGCCGCCGTCGTCGGAGAGCACCTCCTCCTCGCGGTCGCAACCCTTCCCCCACCTTTTTACCTCGCTGCCACCATCCTTTTCGTGGTCATCTTTATTTACAATTTCCTCGAATGTCATCTCATCCACGACATTTTCCATGGATTTCTCGGCAATCCAGTGGAGCTCACCTTTGATCCCGACTCAGAAATCTACCAAGGCGTTGCCTCTAAGTGTCGCTCTCTCCATGGGAGGTAATTCGATTTGTATCGTTGAATTGATTGTAGTCTTCTTAAAATTTCTGATAACGATTTGTAATGGGATGACGTGCCAATTAGCGAATTATAACTCAAATGTTTGAAAAGATGTGTTGCATACCGACATATTGCAGCAGGATTTCTTAATTACTTATGTTTCTCCTGTGTGATGTTCAAAAGGTTCCATTTTGGTTACATAGGAAAAATAGTATTTTCATACTGTTACGTGGTTAGATAGTATACTCCAAAATTAATTTTTAAGTATTTCTGTAAATAAATCTAAAATATTTTTTTTCTCTTTAAATAAAATTGAATTGAGCTCATATGCATTTTATTTATTTATTGAGGATCAAATTCCAGAATTTTTATGCACACCATGCAACACTTTTTGACCCCCAATTTTTCAATTCAAGCTACAAGTCTGAACTTTCAACATTGTAATATATGATTGACCCAGAAGTGGGGATTTTCCACTTATTTCATTGAAATATTAAGCTGAGTCTTACAAAAACCTAAAGAACTAATTAAAGACTAACATGGTAGTACTAAGTCCTTAAAAATTCTATATCCTAATAATGTTTTTCTAATTCAAATACCATCTTCTTTTCCTTCATTTCTTTGCTTCTGTCTTCTTTTGGCCTCCTGTACCTGTTTATCTGTTTAATCATCTTACGAACCTTCACAAAAGTATCTCAGTATTGTAGGAATTACAAACCAAAAAACATTGTTTCTCTCTCTCACTCATGAAACAAATACATCAAAAACTAAGTTCAAATCACATCTATCATAACAACCAAAACATCATAGAGCAACAATCTTCGTCATCAAACTCATCATAGACTTGGGTTGGAATCAAAGGGGAACAGGGAGTGCCCTTTTTCACTCAGTGGTATTTCCATACCAGTCAGATACACTTTGTTTTTTGGTGCAATTTCTGTGTCTGAGACCTCTTCATCTTCTATTTCATTCAAATTCCATCTTGAATATCCTGAGCTGTAATCAGACTCATTTCCTGCATCTTAACCAAATTATAGTAATAATCTTGATAATTCACTATCACTAATGAAAGTGTTGCTAAAGCATGTGGATTTATTTCTAAATTATAAACATCTTGAGGCAAAACTAAGGTTAGTTCAAGAAATAAGTCTTTTTTAATATTTTTACATCAAAATCCTGTTAATCTAATAATATGTAATCCTATTGAATGGAGTTTTTTATACTTACTTTCATTAAAACAGATAATATTTCTTTCTAGCCATATAGACCATAATACAGCTCCTCTAACAATTTCTATTATAATGTTATTCTTAAGTGGAATTGCTGCTTGGACATACCACAGATCCCTAACTGTTTGTAGATGATTATAAAAATCATTATATTCAGCAATCCAATCTCATATTGTTTTTGCAAAAGGACAAGTAACAAATAGATGATCAGTTGTTTCTTCTGATCCACAAAATACACAACTGATATCTAGATTCATCCCCTTAGCTGCTAAATTTTGTTTAGTTAGAACATTATCCCTCTTGACTAGCCACAGAAATTTTTTAATTTTCAATGGCTTTTTTGCCTCCCAAATAGAGTCATATTCTTTACTTCTAATCCCTCCGAAAGCTAGCCAGTTATAATAGGAATTAACTGAAAATACTCCTTTAGAATCCCATTTCTATACGATCTTGTCAGAACAATCTCTGTCTAATTTAGTGTTCTGTACCATAGAGCATAATTGTATAAAATCACATCTTAGATTGCCTGTTAATTGTCTCCTGAACTTTAGAGAATTAGTTAAAGATTTTGCCATTACTCTTTCTACTGTTATATTAGTATCAATTGTAATTTCAAACAAAGCTGAGAATTGAACTGCTAAAGAACAGTTGAACTTTGTAATATATGAATCTTAAATTTGCTGATTGTCAGTGCTTGCATTGCAAATGAGATTGTAACATAGAGCTAGACATGAAATTTGCAAAACGAATCATTAGTCAAATTCAAAACAACAACAAAATTTGACTGCGGTATGTTAAAGAAGTTGGTATTCACCCCTTCTCTTTTCATATATTGTTTTCTAAGGTTAATTGATTGGTTTCTTTGTTATCCTCTTTATACTAGAGTACCACGTGATTTTTAAATTTTCACTGTGGATGATTAAGGGCCTGTTCGGTGGTGTGCAATTTCCTAGGATTGGGAATGGAATTGAAGTTAACCGGATTTTTTTCCCATTGGCTGTTCAGCAGTAAACTTTGAAGGTGAGAATGGGGCCGTGAGCCCACGGATATCACCCAAACCAGTACAAAATTATGGGAAATAAAAAAATTCACTCAGCATTGATTTCTTTTTCCCCCAAGGGAACTGGGATCGGAGAAAGCAACAAGAGCGAAACCCAAACCCAACGTTTCTATTCCCACCCAAAATTTTACACGCCGAACACGCCCTAAAGAAAATTACAAGGGGATAGAAAACATTTCAAAATTTGTTCAATGTGAATTTGCTTATGGTAATTCATTTTCACTAACAAGGAGTAATGGACATATTTCAAGCCAGGTACTTGGTCACACCATGGCTGGCAAGCCCGCATCTTCAGACAGTATTTTTGAATTTCTTTGGCCGTCCTCCATCTTTTAAGTACAACAGGTCAGCCTAGATCTATTTCTTTTTGATTGAAGTTCATATATTTTTATTTATAAATCAGCAGATTGTTAAAACTTTGGGATTGAACTATAATATCAACCATAATTAATCAATTTCAAAGATTGAACTTGATTGAGCAATATGATATCTTTTGCAGTATATACATCAATTTTATAGAAAATAAAAGTCGTAATGTTAAATTTGAAGTTGATGTTGACTTGGTGGCTCTACTGCACTATTATTCACTGTTGTCCTTTTTTTACTTGTATTGCTGGTTTGGTATAGTGTATCCTCTCTTGAGTTCTCCTTTGCATTGCATTCATTGTTCTTGTTTGTTAGAAATGGTCCTGATATGATGCACTTATACCTATGCATTGTTTTATTTGTCAACCGCTTTTTTCAGGCAAATATATAGAACTCGTGATGGTGGGACCATTGCTTTAGACTGGCTCTTTTCTGATGGTGAGCTCCTAAGTTTCATATAGTCTTTAATGTTTGGATCTATTAATTTTATGAAATTCTGAATCAAATGGGGAAAAAGTGAAAATGGTTGAGAAGGAATTTTTTCCTCTAATAGTCCAAGCAGCAAATCCAAATGAATTTCATCTATCCCCCGAGTTCCCAAAATAGAAAAAAGATCATTGAAGCTACAAAAAATCTTTGCATTTACATTGATGTGGTACAAGAATCTTTGGTATGATGTATGACATTCTGATTTAAGTTTTGGAGTATAGGTGAAACAGTTGCTGGAGGCCCTTCACAAGTGCCAACTGGTATTTCTAAAGAAGACTCAAAGCCTCTTTTGGTTATGGTCCCAGGTCTAACCAGTGACTCTTGTTCTGCAGTAAGCACTTATTATTTTGAGTTCTTGCATCTGTTTCTCAACTTCTGTTGTAACTGGTTCTTATCTATCTTGTGGTTCTTGCATTATTGTCTTTTTATATATGAGTAGCGTTTAGTTAGTTCTCTTGCCATATTTTGTGTGTTATATCCTTTCTTTCTTCTTTTTTCTTTTGTTTAAAGGTTAACTTTTCTGACCTTTATTTACACTGGTGTCAAATAGGTGACACATTGTTTTATATATACATATTTACTACTATAAAATGCCTCGTCGAATACATTAAAATAGCAGTGTTTGGATTTTGTCCACATTTTATGATTAGTGCATGGAAGTTAGCGATTCACGTACCAGAACCGTGACAAACTAAACTTTAGAAGTAGTGTTATTATTATACGACTTTAGTCTTAGGGTTAACGGCGTAGAATACTAGTCTAAACTTATGATTCGTAGAATAGTGTATTATTATTATTATTATTATCAGCATTATTATTATCATTTTTGTACTTCTATTTTTACTATTATTTTATTATTCATTATATTAATTTTCATTTTAGATTGAGTTTCATTTCTAGCCTACCCCAATTTATTTGGGAACAAAGGCTTTGTTGTTGTTGTTGTTGTTGATTAGTATTTCTTTTCGACTGTTTAAGTCCTTTGTTTAACCATCTCCCATTTTATCGTTTATTTTTTTCCATGTTGTTCAGTATTGGTGTGCATCAAATACATCATTTTGTTATTATGCAGTATGTGAAACATTTGGTATACAAAATGGCTAAAAGTGGGTGGAATGTGGTTGTAGGTAACCATAGAGGCCTTGCTGGCATGTCCATAACTGTAAGTTCTATAATCAGTATTACTATCTAGACTTATTTTACTTTACTATTTGTTTTGACTTCCATGTTGCCTTTTCTTTGACTATGATTGTCATGGCATCCTTTAATTTTAATTAACATGTTGGCTTATTTTCTTAATAGCTTTGAAGTTAGCAAAGAGAAAAAATGGAGAAAAAATTGACAGAAAAAAAAAAAAAGAAAATAGAATAGAAAACTAATTGATTATCTAATCCAATTGTAAAGTGGGTTGATCTCATGCATGTTTTGTACTTATGATAAAAACTCCGTACAACGTTGATTTTCATAGATAAATAGTTATTTTCTTTATGTTATATAGTCAGATTGCTTCTACAATGCGGGATGGACGGCTGATGTTCGAGAAGTTATTAACTATCTCCACAAGGAATTCCCAAGTGCTCCAATGTATGCTGTTGGAACAAGCATTGGTGCTAACATTTTGGTAGGTAGCTATTAATATACTTATGTACCACTGTCCTCCCGTACCAGTCAAATTGTTTTTCTTAAGGATGTATATTTGACATGAGGTATCTTTTTTTTCTTCTTTGATGAAGGTTAAGTATCTTGGAGAAGAAGGAGAAAACACACCTCTTGCTGGTGCAGCTTCTATATGTTCTCCGTGGGACCTTGTGGTATGAACCTAGGAAAAATTTCCAATGTTAACTTTAAGAAAGACTCGAATTAAGATCTTAACCCCCACAAATTGACGACTAACATTCATGTACCTCTCTCCATCTTATGGTAGTATAACAGTATAACCAAAATTAGGATTTATGTAGCAGTAGTTTGGGTATATTTTTTTTTAAAATTTGAAGTGATGGTGATTAAGGATATTCTCCTTCTTTCCAACAGAATACATTCTATTTCTTTTGGCCTATAGGGTGTGCATGATGTTTCTTGTTTTGTATTAGCTGACGAAATTGAGATTTTTTAGGGGGCTCAAGAGAAGTATTGCTATTGTAAAATATCAAGATGTACCATACCAACCTAAGTACCTGACATCTGTGCTAATCAGAAAAAAAATCAGAATCCTGTAGGAATTATGCACTAAACCAATAACAATGTATGGTACTGAGCGAGCCTTGTGTAGCTGGTACTGCACCTGCTGTAAATCAAGAACCTGCCCTGATATTTCATATTGATTTTGTTAATTAAATGGGAAATGCTTAGGTGTGTGATCGGTTCATACATCGGAAGTTGGCACAAAGGCTATATGGCAGGGCTCTGACAATTGGTCTTAAGGGATATGCTGCGCTGTATTAATCCTCTTGTTATACTATTTAATTTACACAATGCATGGACTATAATTTATGGATAGATGTGTTGTACTGCAATTAATCTATTAATTTGTTCTGTGTCTAGACACCAGACTGTATTAAGTCGACTTGCAAACTGGGAGGGCATTAGCAAGGTTTATTTTTATTTTTATATGTATTTTTTGAAGTTCTTTTATTGTTTCTTTTCTTATAACTAACATGTTTAATTATCTTTTTTTGCTTCTATTGCCAGTCATGCACAGTTCGGGATTTTGACCATCACGCCACTCGCCTGGTTGCTAACTATGAGGTGCTTTCTTGTGACATGCCTTTATTGTTGTTATTGTTTATCTAATTTTTTCACCTTACAAGTTTCAATGTTCTTACTAAAATTACTATTGTTGTGTTGCAAATCTTTTTAGTTTACTTATTTGCTCTTTCTTTTGATAATATTTTCAGTTGACTTTCATTCTTTCTTTTGATAAAATATCACCCTGTTTCCAAAAGCATATCGAATACACTTGATACAGAACCACAAATAACTCGATATTTCTAAACTGCAAATGTTGCTTTAGACTGATAATATATATGGAGAAAAACAGTAAAGCAAGTTCAGTTTTGAACCTTTCAATGGATCTGGGGAGGGAGATGTGTATGTTTTCTATGTTATGTGCTTTAAACATGATATTTTTTGGCGAATGCTTACATTATATTTTGAGGTCTTGGGTGGGTACAAGTGCAATTTCTCTTAAAGGAGAAAAGCAATAGAATGATGATACGTGCTTTTTCTCAGACAGTAGATACCTTTTATAGAAAGTGTAGCAGTGTCAACTACGTGAAAAATGTGTCAGTACCACTTCTATGCGTCAGCGCAATTGATGACCCGGTTTGTACCAGTGAGGCTATTCCGTGGGACGAATGCAGGTGCACTTATCATTTTCTGCCCTTAAATTTGAAATATCAAAAATATATATCCTTAAGCTTGAAACATGGAAATGAAGTTACAACAACGAGATAGCCTTTAGTCCCAAACAAGTTAGGTAGGCTAGAGATGAAACCCAATTGGAGTAAATTCAATTGGATTTCATTTCTATTAGAATGGCTGGTTTTTGGTGTTGGTTATCACAACCCTTCTTTTTCTTGGCTTGGGACAGTCTATGTAAAAAATAAAAGCTACATGGGTGGAGTTATGGAAAATGAAGTTAACTTGAGAACTTTGTTCAAACTGAAGAAAAAGCATGAGGGCAGCTGTACTGCGATACTCCTTATGTTTATTGTGTAATATGAGATATTTTTATCTGATTTTCTGTCTTTTATTTACTTAACTTTTCATTAGAGCAAACAAGAAAATTGTTTTGGCAACGACTACACATGGTGGCCATCTTGCATACTTTCAAGGGTTGACTGGAAAAAGATTATGGTAGTTGACATTTTGTTTATCTTTAATGTCATTGTGAGAATTTCAAGCTTCAAAAACTGGTTTAATATGTTATTTTCTTCTATGTAGGTGGGTTGGGGCTGTTTACGAGTTTCTCTCCGTTCTTCACAACAGCCCTTTCATGCACCGTCAAAAGAAGGTACTTTGATTGTTTGTTCTGGAACTTATATCTGATAAGCAAAATTTTATTGCTTGTTATCTTATTATAAGGGCATTAATGAATCTTGCTTTACATAGTCGGTCCCAAGTCCGGAAAGGAGGAGGGTTTCGATAGGTTTGGCGAGCCAGCGTAAAATTCAGTCAATCTTTATGGAGATGAAACCCGATATGGGCTTTTTCATTTGTAGCCTACTCCAACTTGTTTAGATAAAAGGCTTTGTTGTCGTTGTTGTTGTTGTATTAATGAATCTCGCTTTGTTCCATCTGGAAATTAATATCAAAGAATATCAAAATAATGTAATAAGTCTTTGAGAGAAACATGCGACAGAAGTTACAGAATGTGATTTAAAGTAGTACAGTTTATGAAATTTGACTTTTGCCCACATTATTCTAATTTATTTAGGTGGAGGCTGTTGGATTGCATTCCTCACTTGAATCAACGATTGATCAGAGCCCTTATGTCAATATAACTGACGATGGAATGCTTTCTCCTGCAACTGAGAATATTTCAACAGAGAACACTGCATCTCGCTCCAAGGAATCAACTGAATCAGAAATAGCCTCAGAAGATGAGACCATGGAAAATAGTAGCAAAGATGTTGAGGTTAAAATAACAAAAGAAAATGAAAATTCACTGGAGAAGAAGAACGGAGATGACAATATTGGTAAAACTGTAGCTGATGTCATGTATCCTATCAAGAGATCAGTAAATAAGCTCACAAAGTATCAGTGGAAGTCGATTTGGTTACTTGCATATATTGCTTTAGTCACAAGTTGGCCTTTGATTGGTTCCCTCAGTTTTTTCTTTTATAGAAAAAGGTTTAAGAAAGCACCAAGAAAAATTAATTAATGAGTTAATGGTTATAGTCTAGTTTGTGTGTGTAAAAATTCTTTGTATGGATGTAGCTTAAACTATGCAGGATAAATAATCCTAAATTTCCATTTTCTTCTCTTTTTAATGGTGTAATTGGATGTACCAGTAATACTAGTAAAATAATTTCATGTTTTGACATTGCAATGAAGGTATCGAATATTTGCAGTTGTTTTTCTAATTTAGTCATTTGACAAAATATAAGGATCTTATTTTCAGTATTTTGCAGTTCAGGTGTTGTTTTGACACATACTAGATTGCTTGGTTGTATAAAGAGCAGGAAAGAGAGGGGGTGGTCTTCTCTGTTGACAATTTTAACGGATGAACTAACGGAAGGACTATTTGAACTAAATTACTTGTGCTTCCCAATTGAGGGAAAGGAAAGGGATGGGATGTAAATAAAATGGGTGTGATTTTTGTTACAAAAACACATCTTCAATCATTATTGAGAACTGAATAAAATAATTTTGTTTGTTATTTGAGATTGATGCTACATAGTGATGGCAAGACGGAGATGTTAGTCATAAAATAAAAGCGGGTTGGATAAAATAGCGACAAACATCTGGTATACTATGCAACAAAAAAGTCCCACAAAGGTTGAAATGTAAGTTATAGGACGGCGGTCAGACATGCAATGTTGTATGGAGCATAATGTTGGGCTACTAAAGAGCAATATATACAAAAGATGAGCGTGATAGAGATGCGTATGTTATGGTGGATATGTGGACATACAAGAAGAGATTGCATTAGAACCGAATATACATGACAAGGTCGGAGTTGCATCGTTTGAGATGATATGGACATATCCAACGGGCCTTCTGATGCACCTGTACGTAGTGGAATTTTAGCCACGTCAAAAACACGAGAAGAGGTAGGGGTCGATCGAAATTGACATGAGATGAAGCTGTAAAAAGAGAATTAAAGGCACAAATGTCTCCAAAGAGTTGACATGAGATAGGAGTGCATGGAAGTCAACGATCCACATATCAGAACCATTACAGACTAAAATTTAGTAGTGGTATAGTTGTACAAGACTTTATTCCAGGATTAACGACGTAGGATGCTAGTTTTAAACTTATTATTTGTAGAGCAATTATTATTATTATTATTATTATTAGGCAAAAACTTGGGTACTCCAAAAGATGGGTACACTAGATACTCTGGTTCATCTGAGCCGTTCAATTCATCGAGATTGTGAAAAGTGATTTTTTGGAAAACACAACAAAAGTTAAAGTGAATCACTTTTCACCAATCTCGATGAATTGAACGGTCCAGATGAACCAGAGTATTCAGTGTACCTATCTTTAAGAGTATTCAAGTTTTTGCCTTATTATTGTTATTGTTGTTATTGTTATCATTATTATTATTATTATTATTATTATTATTATTATTATTATTATTATATTTACTGTATTTCTATTTTACTACTATTTTATTATTTATTATATTATTATTATTATTTATTTTGATTTTTCATTTCAGATTGAATTACATTTCTAACCTATCCTAACTTATTCGGGAATAAAGACTTTGTTGTTGTTGTTGTTACTGCTGCATTTTCGCTCACAAACTTATTCAGTAGAATCACAAGTGTAGTATAAATGATGGTTGGTCTCGTCTTGTGTAGAGTTATGGAAGTTAAAGTCCGCAAGAGACATTTGAAAAGCAATAAATATCGAAATTAACAGAAGTATTTATATTTAAAAATTGTTATTCACTTGCGTAAATTAAAATTAGAAAGCAGGCGAATCCTATCTAGTGTAGTGGTAATATATAAGAATTCTATGAAAGAGATCTAGAATTCAAGTACCGGTGAGAGCTCTTTACAGAAGAATTTTTAAATTTATTTTCTGTTTTATTTGTGAGTGTGTAGTAAACCTACGAATAATGAATAAAAAATTAAAATTAGAAGAAAGATAAAGACCTTCTCTCTTCCAATTCTCTCGTGGATTGAAGTTTTAAAAAAGGAAATTTCGAGGAATAAAACACATGACTCAATTAGCCGAAGTACTTGTCATGTCTTGCTAAATAATAAAATAAAGGATTCGACTAACAGTTTTTCAGTCTCAGTTCGTCACTCTCATCCTCCTGACATACTTTGTTAAAAAGAAAAAAAAATCAAAGAGTCGAAAGCGAATAGAAATGGAAGGTTGGATCGCGTGCATTCTTCTGAACGTTTTCGTCCTACACACTATCCTGAATGTTTGCACAGAATGCATGAGACGTAGACTAAATAAAACAGATGTTCAGACTAGATGAAAAATGTGTTCATACTAGCTATTTCAAGTATATTTTTGTACTGTTTTAAGTATGTTTTGCACAGAATGCATCATGTGTAGACTAAATTAAACAGGTGTTAATACTAAATAAAACATGTGTTCATACTAGTTGTTTCAAGTCTATTTTGCACAGTGCAGACTAAATTAGACACGTGTTCCGACTAAATAAAATATGTGTTCAGACTAGTTGAAAGAGGTGTTCATAATAGCTGTTTCAAATATGTTTTTGCACTGTTTTAAGTCTATTTTGAACAGAATGCATGATGTGTTCAGACTAGTTGAAAGATGTGTTCATACTAGCTGTTTCAAGTTTGTTTTTGCACTGTTTCAAGTCAGTTATGCACAGAATGCATGAGTTCCAGATTAAATAAAAAAGTTTTTAGACTAAATAAAACATGTGTTCAGACTAGTTGAAAGAGGTGTCCATACTAGCTGTTTCAAATCTGTTTTGCAGAGAATGATGTGCAGATTAAATAAAATAGATGTGCAGACTAAATAAAATAAGTGTTTATACTAGAGTTAGTATGAACATCAGAGAAGTTAATATAAACACCTTGAAAATTAGTATGAAGTATGAACACACAAAAAGTTAATATAAACGCATAAGATGTTAGTCTTAACACCAACAAAATATTAAAAAAATAAGACAATAAAGTGACAAAATAAAAATAAAATAAAAAATAAAAAAGAACGAAGAACGAAAATGGACAAATGTCAGAAATTAAATGATTTTCTTTAAAATAAATATTATGCTTCGGAAAAGATATGTAGCGCATCATATAACTTAGCATCGGACGTAAAAGTACAAAAAAAAATTGTCAAAATAATTAAAATATTTGAAAACATGAAATATTCACCTTATTAAAAGCTTGTTCGGTGGTAGCTAGCCTGGTAGGTGAAGAAATGTCGTTGTTACCTGTCTGGTGTTAATAGTTCTAAACTTCTAATAGGACAGAGAATATATATTTTTTTTAAAATCAATTATAATAACATTGTTGTTTTTTTCTGCAGTCATATTTCTTTTCCTTCTTTACACTTCGATGAAATTTATTAAGAAAAAGAATAATTCTAGTGTGCATCTAAAATTCGTATACATCCAATTTTAACATACATTTCATGGCTATAATTACATCACAGGAGATTTAGTAAATTTCTATTTATTCCTATAACTTCATTAAACAGGGGTATATTGAGTTCATGAAAATTCTACAAATAGAAATAGTTTAATATGAATTAATGCACTAATAAAGAAACAAATTTGCTTAACGTTAGGTGAGTTGTACTGTCGTTTATGGAAATTGTTCATGGTGGTCATTTATGAATTTTCTTATATCAAGGCTAGACCTGGCAAAAATTGACCCGACCGAAAAAGTCCGCCCGACAAACCTGACATCCGAAACCGACTCGCGCCTGTTAAAAATATAAAATTATATGATCCGAATCCGTAATAAATCGTATACTAAAAATATCTGAATCTGAATAAACCTACAAATAACAAGTACCCGAATATAAATTTATCCGAACCGAAATGACCCGTAACCTGAACAAAACTCGAATCAAAGGTGATCCAAATCGATAATTATCCGAATCGATAATTATCCTAATTTGAAATGACCCGAACCGAGAAAGTCAAGTGTTCGACATAAGTTATATACTTACATTGATTTTTCTAGATCATCATGCGTCAAACAATGAGCCTTCAGCCCTTCAGGTCCACATACATAACACTATAACAGAATCAATTATTCAATTAAAAAGATACAAAATTTATTTAAACGTAAAAAATATTTATTTCTAAAAAATGTAAAATTTGGTATCTAAATAGATTTTAGAATATAAAATATTTTCAGCGGTTCAAATCGATAATTTGCACTTTACTTTATATCTCAATTTGAGTCAAAAATCCGCACCTTAATTATTCGACATACTTAGTCAATTAATCCGATGAAACTATAATCCGATCCGCTCGAATTGAGTCCAAAACCCGCACCTTAATTACCCGCAACCCACTATTATCTGAATCGAAATAATCCGATACACATGTCAACCTGTTCCCAGATTGATCTGAAACCCGATAAAAATCTAAACCTACACGATCTGAGTCATATGGTTATCCGATCTCGTAAGTGCACCGAACCCGAAATTAATTGATCCGAAATAATCCGAGTTTGATGCTGAACTGAATTCAAAAGTGATCCGAATCTAATATTATCCGACCCAAATTTAAACCGATCTGCCCGATTTGCCAGGTCTAATCAAGGCACTAATTTCTGATGTGTACAAAACTGAATTTGTGGTGATCATATTATATGAAATTATATTGCGCAGCATCAATTTTTGTTGGAGAATGAAATAATAATATAGTTTGTCATTTATGAAAGGATATATATAATTGATTTAATTGAAACAATAGTTTTGAATTTAAATATAATAAAATAAATTTTCTATCATAAAATTGTGAAGTTAGTTACTAAATACATATTTTTTAAAACATCATAATTATGGATTTGAAATATATTAACAAATTAAGTTAATTTAACTACACCTTTAAGTATTATTTACAAAATACATTTTTTATGTGATGCATTTAATATGTCTTAACTAGAGGCAACATATATATGTTTTATCATTAGTAAAAAAAATAACTTGAAACAAGATTAATTCATTAATGTTAAAAATCAAAAGCAAACATTTAAATATTCGTCAGAAACTTTATGTAAAATAGAATTATAATTATTAATGAGATATATTCCATCCTGCAAATTTCTAAATTTAGAAAAATATTAATCTACAATTATTTAACGAACTTCTCAAAATTTCCTTCAAAGACTATATTTGACTAATTAGAGTACAATTAATTTTATTGCCAAATTAACTACTCATCTATACCAAATATAGCTTATGATACTAAATGACTTTAACGGCCTTGTGAATTCAATGGTTGTGATTAGGGATGTACCATAAAATAGAATGTACACTAATTTGGGATTTACATCAGAATCACCCTAAGAAAAATATCACTACAGATGAAATTTATAGTTATAAAATATATTTTTCTATAGGTACTTTCTATATTTTTAACTCCTTAATTTTTTGGATGATTTACTTTATTGAAGCCCATAATTTTTATAGTGTAAACTTTTGTGGTCTTTTTGAGGATTATTATCAATTATATTGCATACGTCATAAAGTGTCGAAGAGAGCTTTTCTTAATTGTTGTTTTGTGGGTCTTCAATTAATTAAATAATTAAATAGAAGCTATGATGAACAGTCTTTACATATAAGCTAGAATATAATCATGATAGATTAAAAACAAATCAAAACAAATAAAAAAAAAGGAAAAGTCATCACCAAGTTATTTATTCTTTCTCATTCGCTCCTTTCTTCGTTCTGCAATTTAATTTTATTTCCATCTATTAACTTTAGAAGAATCGAACAAAAAAAAAATAGAGGTTTAGACCAATATTCTCTCCTCTTTTGCAAAGTAGACTCTTCTATCTTCTGAGACTTCTATCCAGTTTCACCCAAGTGCAATTAAAAAAAAATACTATTGCTAAAATTTGCCCTTTTTAATTTCATAAAATCAATTATTTTTTACTATATAACATATTCAAATTCTGGTTGCAAGTTGCAATGCACTTTTATGCATATTTTTATTTGATTTTTTTAACATATTCAATCTTTTATTTCTACAATAGTAATGTATTTTTCATGATCAAAACAAAAAGTAATTTGATGCCATATTAATCAAACAATGTAATATTTTATTTATAATTCTAATTCTAATCAGACAATTTCTTTCTCTACTAGATTGACTACGGAGAAATTTCAAAAAAACACAACAACTTCATGATGATCCTTTAATCTCTGTAGCCCCCGAACAGGTTCAGATTTGTTGATTTTAATTCTTCTTTGTTTGACAATTTGCAAAACAAATTATGTACTAATATTTGTATAATTTTTATGATTGCATGTTATCAAATAAGTGTTGATTAGATATTTAATCAAGTATTAAAAAGTTTTGAGAATATCAAATTAAATAGAACTTTAAAAGAGCTTCAAAATGAAGCTTTACTTCACCCGTCACGAGTCACGACGCTGGAAGCTAGTGACATGATAGGTCGCTAGAAGCATTGAAGAAGAGAATAGTCTGAGACACATGTCGTAGCGATGGGTCTGATAAGCGATATGTTGTTGGGCCCACCCATCACGACAGTGAGAGGCAACTATATTTGTTAACCTTGTTAGTGAGACAAGAGAAAACTTGATTTACCTTGTATGTCTCCGACCCGTCATGATGGTCCCCGTCAAAGACATGACAGATTGGATCGCTACAATAGATTTGGGTTGTTCTTCTATATATCAAGATGTGTGATTTTGGAAAAAGATTAAGAAAATTATGTACAAGCATTCAAGTAATTTGAAAAGGCCGAAACATTCTTCTTCAAACATCGATATCCAAGAGTTAAACTAGTGATTAAAGAAAGTTTTTAGTGATTCTATGATAGCTAATTTTTTTTTTCAATTTGAGTTGTTGATCCATATGTGATCTTAGTGAGATTCGTATATGATCTCATTTGTTTTGATTTGATCCGTGAAAGATCTTGATCTGTGAAGGATCATGTTAAAATTTGGGGGATCATAAGGTCAAGTGCTAGTGCGGAAGCATTTACACTGATTACAAATCAAACTTTTAGACCTTAATCACCTAGCTAAAATTTCAGCAAGCAAGTACTAAGAGCAATTAGGCAAATCAAAATAACAAAGTGCAAGTATAGTAAAGAGAGTAAAGAACAAGAAAGATCAAGAGAACACAAAAACACACGATATAGCATGATTCGACCTACAAACAAACTAAGCCTACATCCACGAGACTCCCAGAACCAAAACTTCCTTCCGAGACCGATTCCACTAAACAATAAGTGTTCTTTACAACTGTGGAACCTATCTTTGGTTTCTTCTCAATAAGCAAACCAATCTTAGATTCCTAAATCTATGCAAGGGGCTACATCACTCTACAAGGTAAAATGTCTGATTGACTATACAATCAAGAATATGAATGCACTACTTGACAACATAATGTAGTGCACCAAAGACTAGAAACTAGCAAGAATGAGTGTTCTCGGATTGACAATTAGATGATTGTAGTTATTCTAAATCTCTCAGGTTAGGCAGCTATAGGAGAAGACTATAGTGCTCTTTCTGATGCTCAATTGAATGCTTGAAAGCTTGAGAAGGGTTTCAGATATCTTCCAAGTTCGTACCCCCAAGGTAATAGACTGAGCACTTCTTGAAGTCTTGGAGTCTTGATTTTGAGCTCTTGCATTACAGAATCTCACAACGCGTTACAGAATCTATTATAACGGGTTGACAACTTTCCAAAATTGCCCTTTTGTGCTTGATTCAATGACTTGTGGGCCCTCTTGGGCAGGAATCCGTTGTGAGGGGTTAGGAACTCGTTATGAGGGGTGAGGAACCCGTTGTGACGGGTCTTTGATGCGTCACAGTAACGCATGCTTTTGGAAATCCTTCACTGATCCAACTCTTCTCCTCTTGAACCCATTGTGACGGGTTGGGCACCTGTTATGACTGGTTGGGCATCCGTTGTGGCAGGTTGAGCATGTGTTATGGTAACACATGGCTCTGAAATCGTCCAATTTGCTTGCTCTTGATGTCTTTAAGTATGTCTTGACTTGTATATGTATGTTTGAGCCTTTGCATCATCGTACATGTGTTAACATGCATCTCACCAGAACTCAATTGTGCAAGGTCAATACTGATTTGTTTTGGAAATTACCAAACAAAAGGTGAGTTTAATCCAACAAACTCTCCATTTTGGCAATTTGCAAAACCATACGTGATGTGCATAACAGATGATGCACATCATTATATTTCTCTCCTTTTTTACAAAGTATGGCAAAAGATTCAATTCAAAAGCTCCCCCGAATTTTAGCATTTATTTATAATCAAGTCAAGATTTAAATTTGCTCCTCCTTATGGATATAAGTTTTACAATTGTAGCATAATTTTTATTTCAACTTAAATTTGCAATTTCAAGAGTAAGAAAAGAGCAATAATCAAGAAGTATATTCAAGAGACATATCAAGAATCATATTATAAAAGATGCAATCTATCATTTCATTAATAAAAAAAAAAGAATACAAGATATGATAATTAAACTTCAAATTAAACATGACATGAGACCACAAACTCCATTTACCAAGTTTCTTGTTATCATGTAGCTCATAAAATCTATCATACTTATCCTTAACATAAAGCTTTGGTGGTTGAGCTCTATGTTGATTGGTAATCATGTAATCATTTCTAACTCTAGGTTTGTTTACCACCTTTTTAAAATTAGATTTAGTGAAATTGATTTTTTTAGTGTATCTCTTGTTATACATAAGGCATGATTTTTTGTTTGACTAGCTAGGTTTGTCATTTGACTTAGATTGCTTTTTAATTTTAGAGGATTGTTCCTTTACAAATCCAAGACCAGTCTTATCATGTGAATCTTGACCAATATACATCTTATCATAGTCAATTTTAGTGTCATGATTTGAAGATTTAACAAACTTAACAAATTTAGAAGCATAAGAATGTGCTTCTTTTAATTCTTTTTCTTTATCTAAATTGACTTTGATCTCAAGATCATTATCCCTAATTTGTAGCAATTCAATCTTAGACTTAAGATCATTGATCATAGTATCTTTAACATCCATAAACTGTTTGGACTAATCAAGCAACTCTTTAAGCTTAGTCACCTTAAACGATTCTTGATATTTATCCAAATTACAAGAGTCATCATCACTAGACTCATCATCATGATACTTTGAGAGATCAAATTCTACCGTATTAGCTCGGCTAGGGGCCTTCATTTCTTGAGCACTTATAGTCTTTGCTTTTGGTTGAATTGTCTTCTCTTGTGCATAAGCATCTATTTTTGCAAGACTCAAAGGCTTCTCAATTCGTTTTGCACCATCAAACTTTGTAAGTGTCAAGGGCTTCTCCACCTTTTTGACTTTGAAGGACTCAAGGGCTTCTGAACCATCTTGGAAGTATCTATCCTTGGGATGCATATTGGAAATTCACCTCTCATTAAGGCTTCTTCTTGCTCTCTAGCATAGTCATCTTTAGCTTGAGCTATTCGCTTTATGATACGAATTTTTCTAGATCTGTCATGCCTTGTTCCTTTATGATCTCAAGGGCTATCTCCATGCATGTCCTTAGTTTCTTTCCAATAAGGGCTAGCTTATTTTCTACTTCACCTTTCCCGAGGTTAACTTATTTTTCCCCATCTTCACTTTCTTCGAATTAACTTAACAAAGTAGCTTGCATTGCTTTCTTGTGAGTTCTCTTGAAATATCCTTCTTGTGGTCTTCTCTTTGAGAAAACATGACATAGCAATTTTGAATGTTATGTCATTCCTTGTTGCAAGATAAGCACACCACATTCTTGCCTTGAACTATCCTTTCCTCATTCACTTTCCTTTCGAATTCAATGCCTCCTTTCACGAGTTTGGTGAGAAGGTCTGTGTCCTTGAAGAGTACTTGATAGTGGTTTTGGTACACGACTTTGCTTGATTCGAACTTGTAAGGTATATTGTATGAAGATTGTGCAGGCAAGACCAATGATTTAGTTTAGGTTAAGCACTTCACTTCCTTAAGATTTTCCTCATGTGAGCATAGTTGTGCATACACCTCATCGAGTTGATAAGTAAGGCATTTAGCTTGTAAAGCTTCGATTTTCAGGACGCCATTCCATCCAAGCTTCTTGGACACCATCCTTACGAGCTTCCCTACAAAATATTCATCACAAATATTAGATCCTACTTCAACAAATTCATTTTTTAAAGATACAAGTATATGATAAAGGTCTTCAAAAGACTCGTTTTCTTCAAACTTCATATTTTTTTTAATTTTGTTGCTAAGCCAACCTTACGGGTCTTTTTCATGTGTTCATTTTCCTCATATCTAAGTACTAAAGCATTCCAAATTTCTTTGGCATTTGCAGAGTGATTGAGAGATAGTGCAATAGTCTCATGAATTGAGCTAAGTATAGTGTTCATGACATTGTCATTTGCATATTTGAGTTCTTTGGACTCTTTGGTTAGGATAACACCATCAATTTCATATTTGGGTGTCCAACCATCCTCTACAACATTTCAAGCTCAAGTAGACTAAGATAGTTTACCATACATCTCTTCCAAAAAGAGAAATTCTTACAACCTACATCAAAGATTGGTGGTTCTTTCACAAAGTTCAATTGTGTGCCACTTTTCACAAGACAATGTCAAGAACTATCAAGATTTTGACAATTAGCTAGGTATGAACATGTGTGCTCTTATACCAATTGTTAGAAATTGGAGGGTCCTAAGGTCAAGTGCTGGTGTGGAAGCATTTACAACATGACAATTCAAACTTTTAGACCTTAATCACATAGCTAAAATTTCAGCAAGCAAGTACAAAGAGCAATTGAGCAAATCAAAATAACAAAGTGCAAGTATAGTAAAGAGAGAGAGTAAAGAGCAATAGATATCAAGAGAACACAAAAATACGCGATATAACGTAGTTTGACCTACAAACAAACTAGGCCTACATCCACGGGACTCCCGAAACCAAAATTAACTTCCGAGACTGATTCCACTAAACAATAATTGTTCTTTACAATTGCGAAACCTATCTTTGATTTCTTCTCAATAAGCAAACTAATCTTATATTCCTAAACCTACGCAAAGGGGCTACAACACTCTACAAGGTAAAATATCTGATTGACTACACAATCAAGGATATGGATGCACTACTTGACAACACAATGTAGTGCACCAAAGGTTAGAAACTAGCAAGAATGAGTGTTCTAGGATAACAATTAGATGACTGTAGTTATCCTAAATCTCTCAGGTTAGACAGCTGCATGTTAAGGCTCTAGAGCTCTTTCTGGTGCTCAATTGAATGCTTGAAAGCTTGGGGAGGGTTCAGATATCTTCCAGGTTCGTACTCCAAGGTAATAGACTGAACACATCTTGAAATCTTGGAGTCTTGATTTTGATCTCTTGAGTTACAAAATCTCACAATGCATTACAGAATCCATTATAACGGGTTGGCAACTTTCCAGAATTTCCCTTCTCTGCTTGATTCACTAACTTCTGGGCCCTCTTGAGCAGGAACCAGTTGTGACGGGTTCGGAACTCGTTATGACGGGTGATGAACCCATTGTGATGGGTCTTTGATGTGTTACAGTAACACATGCCTCTGGAAATTCTTCACTGCTCTAGCTCTTCTCCTCTTGAACCCGTTGTGACGGGTTGGGCACCCATTGTGACGAGTTGGGCATGAGTAATGGTAACGCATGGCTCTGAAATTGCCTAATTTGCTTGCTCTTGATGTCTTTGAGTATGTCTTGAATTGTATATGCATGTTTGAGCCTTTGCATCATCATTATGTACCTGTGTTAACCTGCATCTCATCAAAACTCAATTGTGCAATGTTAGCACTGATTTATTTTGTAAATTGTCAAACAAGAGATGAGTTTAATCCAACAGATCCTAGTGTGAGATTTGTGTGTGATCTCATTTATTTTGATTTGATCCGTGGAGGATCTTGATGCGTGAAGGATCCATTCTTGTAAAATATTATTGTTTTAGTAAAATCAGCCTCAAAGGTGGTATTGGGTGTTTCTGTGGATGCAGACAAGCTCAATGGACAAACCACGTTGTATCTTTTGTCAACTTCTCTAACCCTTACTCTCTTTACTTTTCTTATTTGAATTGAGCTAGTGTTGTCTTATTCTTGAATTAAGAATTGCTAAGAGAAGATTTTGGTTATTGAATTGATTTGTTAGCTTTCGCATTTGTACTCAAGTTTAATTGATATTTTTTTTCCTTTTAGAGGCCTAGCATTCTTTATTGTTGTATAGAAGAGACCTTAACCAATAATTGAGCTAGTGTTGTCTTATTCTTTATGTTTTAATACTAACCCCTAAATTTCTAAGAAATTTAGCATTACAGATTAATAATATATTAAGTTATTGGTGTCATAATAATAATGACTCTTCCTTAAATTGCAAATTATGCGACCACAAGATGTGCATGACCTCCCAACTATACTACAGAAAGAGGAAAATCTGATGGAGGGAATGATTCACAGAACTATGCTGGAAATTTCGTAAGATACAATACAAGTGGTGGTGGTGTGGACTCGTACTAATTGATTAGTGAACTTGGATGTTATTCTCTGACGTTTTTAATGTTTGCTTTTTCTTACTTGGTTTCTTGATACATTTGATGTTATATGAATGTATGTTGTTCTTTTTAACTTTCTAGAAGTAACTTTGGTTTAGTTTTTGATGTAGATGTAATAAACATAATGTGATTTGGTTATAATAGGTTTTTCGTTGTGATGCCTCTTTGTAACAAGTTTCAGATATTGTTGCTTTCGAAAACTATAATCTACTTATATATCATGCATATGAATATATAAGTTTTTAGAATACAATGTTATCTCTTAGTTAGTTGTTTCAATAAAACAGACGATTCTTTCTCTGCTTTTAGTAAAAAATAATAATATTGATAGATGACAATCAACAATATAATTAGAGCATCTTCATTTCTGAAACTCTTAAAGAAAAGTTAGAGTTTCTAAATTGCAACGTCAACAAATATTACCAATATTATGAAAGATCGGTCAATTTTAATCAATGATTAAGCTACGTACAGAGTTTATAAACTTTAAAGCATAATTGCTAAATAAAAAACTCTTAAGCAAAATTTCTAAATAAGAAATTCATCTACATCTTTAAAACTCATTTAGAAACTGTCACGTCAAATTAAAAACTCCAAAATTTTCAAAAATAAAAATGCTGTGATTAATTTGTGTTTTTGGAAATTTTGTCCACGGACCACGACAAACTCACTCGAAATAAATTATATGCCATTCTTAAATTTGTTCATGAACTTACCTACAAACAAGCTAGTTGACACTTGCATTTCCTCCCGACTCGATCCATCTAACATTTCTGCGTCCATGGCGAGGATACTTTCTTTGATCCTCCTCTTTCTTTCGATCTCCTCTCTCGCTCTTATCTCCGCCTCCCATTTCGAGGGTTTCGATTCCGACGATGCCTCTCTCGCTTACGAAGAGGAAGATCTCGAGGCATCGTTTGACGCCATCCCCGCCGCTCCTCTCCCCACCATCTCTCTATCCTCTCCTCTCGAATCTGACCCTGAACCAGAAGATGACTCGAACCCTAGCACACCTGACGAAAGCTCAAACCCTAATCCTACCACTACGACCCCATCTCATCTCGGGAGCGATTTCTGGGATGAAGACGAGTTCGAGGGTATACCGTCAACGCTAGAGCCTATCGTGTTCCAGCAACCAACAGATGCCGAATCAGAAACTACATCCAACCCCGAATCGTCGCCTGATCTGAAACCAGTGACCCCCCGTAAGCCGTCCTCTTACTGGGTCGAGATCCTGTGCGCATCCTTCCTGATCTGCTTCATAGTCAATTACTTCACTGGAAGGAAGGAGAATGAAACGATGGCTCTTGCCTGGGCAGCTAAGTTTGCCACTAAAGATTCCATTTTCGAGAAGAATTTCAGTCTTTTGGGGACTGGAGATGGGAATGATACGCCCCTTTTGCTGAAGGAAGGTCAAGATGTGTTCAAGTTCTATGCAAGTGGGAGAAGGTAATATCTGCATCTGATTTGGATAGCTAATCATATCATTGTAAACATGTAGTGCTATTTGGTTGGTTAGACCTGTAGTCTATGAGAATCTGTACTATGCACATTTGATTATATATGCTTCCTTGATGGAAGTATTTATAAATTGCAAACTTGGGATTTTGCCTGTGGTCTGTTCTGTCAATTATTTTCAGAACTTCGGATTACCTACTATTAGGTTGCAGAAAAGGGTTGAGATCCATAATTCCATCATAATAGAAATGAGAAAGAAACCCAACTTTCTAGGCATGGTCTTACTTACATGTATGGTCCTTGTTAGAAATGATGAGAAGTTGTGCATAATTTACTGTTTATACTTTATATAATGGTTAAGAATTTTCGTAGTGAATTAAATCACCTTGATGGATTATCAAATGGAACTCAAATTACACAAAATCTGACAGTCAGGCAATCAAATGTAATATCAAAAGACAAACCCACAAACTTGTTTCTATATTTGATATTGTCAAGATTGTCGAATAATTCTATTGTCAAGGGATCCGATCCCATCTCTAAGAAATAGTTGAGCTACAATTCACAAAATTGAATATCATTTGGTGGTATGCGTCTCATTTAGCCATCATAGTAAAGTGAAAATGGACAGGACGTGAGAATATCTGGGTTTTTCTTGAATTAAGAAGACCACTGACAGTGTCTGCGATCCCCCTTTTTATTCTGCAGACAATGTGCATTTCTTCCTAGTTTAGGAACTTTCAGGTTCCATTTCCATTGTTTTCTTCTTATATTACTAAGGAACGTCTCATTTACTTGCATGAATTGTGATTGTACCTATAATTGTTTAATATCAGTTTGGCAGTCATCAGGATATCGTAGTACAATCAATCAATGATTTCTAGATGCATGCACTTGTACACATGAACACACACCCACACAATCTTGTAAAATCAAACTCGTCTACAAGATATGCTCTACTGAACATGATTTTCTAACCACTTTTTAGGTTTGAAAAACACTCTTTCCTTGTGCCAGGAAGCATTATAATTGAATTAGCAAAAATCTGTATCTCATATGTATTTTGCATTTTTGCAATAACTGAATCTATTTTGATGACAGATATTGCCAGGGAATGCTAGCAACCATGTACATGCATAGCCGGCATGACCTACTTGCTCGTATCTTCGGTTGGATATTTCCCAAGAGTGATGTTATCACATTTGAAGTGGTGATGAATGATGATGCGATGGACCATGTGGTCCTTGCCGTGGCAAGAAAGAAAGAGGTGAAGGCAATGCAGAAGGATGAGAAGGACCTTCAGGGGTTTGCATCCCCAAACCTTGTTGCAGCACCTGCTGGCAAGAAGTGGTTTTCTGAGGAATTGGCTGTCATATCCGAGTCCAAGGAAGTTGCCTGGGACCTCTTCAACGATGCTGTGCTTGACCAGGTCCAGCTCTATTAATTTGTGTACTATTTGCTTTATTTATTTCTTTATTTTCAATTTTGTGGCTGATTTTTTATGAAAATGTAAATATAGCCTAGCTATTTCCAGGGATTGGTACGTGTCTCTTGCTGGTGCTAGATAGTACATTTCTGGTAAAAGAACAGATGGTTCTTTTGCTTCTATTTAGTTTGGTTTCTGTTGAATTTTGTTTAAAAAGTTCCAGGGCCTGATAAAACCCTAATACTGTTTGAAGCTTGACCGTAAGTACATAATATAAACTATAACCGGCACACCGGGAGAGTTGTACTATTACTGGCGCATGCAGGATGTTGTTCATACCGGCAGTTCTTTCCTGGCTTTAATTGTATCACTCAATAGTCTATTCTCAACTGGGCATGTGTGTCTCTTTTTAATGTAGGTCTTTGGAGAGAAGGCTTTTGAGAAAGTTGGAAAGTGGTTTGTATCTCTCCATTTCTCAGACCAGCAGCCAGGATTGAGTAAGAAGGTACTACTGTTCAGGTTTCTGCTGCCTGACATCAAACATATGGCTGACATCACCAAATTGGTGGCCCTTGTGCCTTACTACATAGATATCATTGGCCGCTACAAGCTTAGCTCTCATGTATGTTCTTTTAGTCTATATTTATATTTATTTTATATTTCAAGGAAGCTGTTATTAAGTTAATGCTGCTTTTTTTTTCATAGGTGCTTTTTATAGTACCTGTTTACTTCTGTCATACCAGATTGGAACATTCTAGTCTTCCCCCTTTTATACTCGGTTTACTTTTTATAAGACAGTAATTGTGCACCGCAACTGAAAATACCTAAGTGTAAACATTGAACACTGTTTTATAATGATAATATGTAATCTGACATTATAATAATATTATTGTCATATATGATTAAGGGTAGTATGAGCTTTAGCTGACAAAGAGATTGCATGCTTAACAAGAAGTTTAATGAACTGTTGGATTGACTTTGAATGATGAATTTCAACCATCGATCTTGATCTAATTGAGGAGCCAAGTTTCCGCTAATTTTTTTTATTTTGTACTACTAAGATCAAGAGGTAAAAATAGATTGTTTTTGTGAGTTTGTCTCACATACAAAACAAGCTCTCACACAATCAAAATAATTAGAATATTTGGAAAGTAAATTCTTGGCTCATCATTCATCAAGGAGACTAAGATCAATGGTTATTATTTCTTGTCCAAAGCTGATTCATTGGTCTTAACCCCCCCCTAGTGTTACCTTATAGTACATTTTAACAATTTTAGTGTGGTTATAATATCCATTCGTGTGTGATAGAATTATTTTAGTGTGGATAATAATTATAATTCAGGAAGAATTTATCACAATAGTGATGGACCTAAAGCTGTACTGTCCAATACTGTTAAATATAATGCATATCTTTAATAAACTTGGTACATCAACCAGTTTTGGATGCTTGCTTTGTGGCTAAAGCTGTACTGTCCAATACTAGTGTGGATAATAATTATAATTCAGGAAGAATATCCATTCGTGTGTGATAGAATTATTTTTAGTGTGGATAATAATTATAATTCAGGAAGAATTTATCACAATAGTGATGGACCTAAAGCTGTACTGTCCAATACTAGTTAAATATAATGCATATCTTTAATAAACTTGGTACATCAACCAGTTTTGGATGCTTGCTTTGTGGCTAAAATTGCCTTCGTCTTATTGATTAATTTTAAATGGTGGAACTTGCCATTTTCTCCCTTTTATCTGAAAACAATATCTAACAACTGATGTACCAAACCAAGGTGCTATAAGGTGTACTCAATGAAAAACTTGAATGTAGGCGCGGACAAAAACAGAGGCTACTCGAGCTAAGATCGCACAGGAGGAGTTCAAGGAGTTGAGGAGTGCTCGCCAGGAGGCAATACAGAGGAAAAAATCAGAGAGGAGGAAGCAGAGCGAAGAGGTCGAGGCCAAACTCAGTGCCGAGACCTTGCGCAAGAAGGAAGAGAAGGAGCGTGCTCGCCAGCTTAAGAAGTCGATGCCCCGTGTCAAGATGATGCGGACTTAGTTGACCCTTTCGAGCTTTATTTTTTTTTTCTCTTGGTGTACCTTTCTTTTTGACCACTCAGAGGAGAATAATCATTTGGAACATAGAATCAGAAATTGAGGGAAACCCCTTGTTTGTTTGGGGCTCTGCACTTTAAAGGAAGCTACTAGATGTAGGCTGTAGATGTGGTACTTGTGCTGCCTAAAATTTTTTAGCTGCATCTTTATGTGGATAATTGATCCAGTTCCTGACAGTATAGGGTCTTTAAGTATGTATCATCAAACAAATTGTAATATTCGGATCTTAAACTACTGTTTTTTATTAGCAATAGTGGATTTTTTTATGGTAAACGGCAACCATTTTCGCAAGTGTGTTGGAAATATGGTACTCTGGTATACAACTGTGGCACAGTCATTTGTAAGACTACTAAAGGTGTTCTCAGTATTTTAAGTTCTATTTTGCTAGTTATTTAATTCCAAATTCAAGGTATTGATTTTCTTTTCCGGGATTTAGGCTGGTATAGTAAATTCGTTTTAGGAAACTGTTGTGACAACGTCAGTTATATTGTTTCCTATAGATTTTATTATTCTCGTTAGATGCATAAGGTTTTAGTCTTTTAGATAAATGTTTTTAGGGAGGTGATACGTAGATATCATATTTAATATCGATATTGATGTTATTATGCATATTTAATTGAGTTATTATGTATATTATTGGAGTTATTATGCATGTTATTTCATGTTAAACAAGATACACACAAAAAGAAGGAAAACAAGATTTCTAATCATGCAACTTTCATTTTCCTTGACCATATCTTCTTCATCAATCTTCCTGGCAGATCTTGCATAAGTGCCCTCTTGTTTATAACAGTTCCTTCCCTAGCTAGCTCAATTTCTGAATCTGCATCTCTGAGCTCCATCTGCACCTCCAGGTCTCTAGCTTGTGTCATCCATCTTTCCATCTTGTGTTTCATCTGTTCACCCCAGAGTCATGACCAGTACATAACCAGGGTCTTTAGTTTGATGATCAATGATTTAATTGAGATTGGTCTAGTATTATCAAAGCAGCATTTATTCCTTTCCTTCCAATATGTCAAAAAAAAATAGCCATTGTAATTAAATAAATATGTTTCAAATTATGAGGGACCTTTGTATATAAAGCGAATGAATATTTAATATTTCTTGGTTGCCCATCAATTTCAAATGAACCTAATAGCCATTTCTAGATGGTTTGAACATTAAAGCACTTAAAGAATAAATGTTCTATTGTCTATGTTCCAGGGCAATAAACACAAAAAATTGACCCTTCTACCCCTCTTTTGTGAAGATTCCATCTGACTAAAATTTTACCCCTGCACATCAGCCACAAAAAGATTTTAATCTTCAAAGGAATTTTCAGTGCCCAAACAAAAGTAAACCCATTATCAGTTATCTCTCTGTGTGAAATCAATAAATACAATTCTTTATTAGTTGGTGCCCTCTTTTCTTGCCACTTAGCCATGTCAGAATTTCCTGTTAATCTCACATTGCCCAAAATTTGATTTAGCTGTTCTAACATAACATATTGAGTTTGAGATAGATTTCTTGTAAATCTCAAAATGCCCACTCATTTTTGTATCACCTCCTGCACTGAAACATTAGCATGTATACAAATTCTAAACAAAAGATAGAATTCAATACTAAATAGAACCCCACCATATCAGGAATCTAGCCAAAATAGTATTTGGTCCCCTTTATCCACTTGAACAGTTCTATGAATATTTGTAAGATGTTCAACTTTTTTTATCCCTTTCCTTTTCCAAAATAAGTTATATAATAAAATCATTAATTTCAAGCGTCATGCGTTTAAAATGGATAATAAAGTCGGTATCGTGATGCTATAAATGGTGATGCTTTTATAATATTTGTTTTTGTTTAAATAAGTTGAAATGTAATTATCCTGCGTGCACGGGTAACATTTGTCTTTGTTTAAATCAAGTCTGTTATCTGAGACAGAACAAATGCTACGTCTGCGTCCACTTGCAGTGGGTTGCACGCGGCAGAAATCATTTTCCTCTGTTAGATTAAATATATATATCAAACTATTTGATATTTTCACATTAAACATATAATTCATTAAACATGTATATAAATCATATAAAATGACATAAAATCACAATATTATATATTTTCTATTGTATATAATCATATATAATCATATTATGAATATGTTCATGTCACTTGTATATAATTTATATAAAATTTTATTATGTATGTAGTTTTAATATAAGTTGAATTGAAATTTAATTCAAGTTAATTATGGCCGTTGAGGCCGTTGTTTAATGTTGACTCATCTTTACAACCCACAATTATCTCTCCGACCGTTTAGTGGTTATTCCAGATTTTCCGTCGCATCAATCCTATCATCTACTTATTTAAACAATTTCACTGAGTAACGTTTTACGTGTCCGTATTCGGTGGAATAATGCAGAGTCTTGAAAAGATCAGCGACAGTGTTGTTACGTTGTAAATTCATTGATACTGTAGCAGAATTACTGTGCGGACAGTTTCGTTGCTGTAGCAACGATGAGAATGTAGGAGGACTCATTGGTGCTGACTCGTTCGGGAGATGTGAATTCACGTTTTACTGTGTCAGTGTCAACTCAGGGGCAGAGCTAGAAAAAAAAAACTGCAGCTGAGGGGCAGAGTTAGAAAATGACATAGAGGGAGCTAGAATCTAGATAGATGGTATTATATAATTTAACTTTTATGAGGCTAATAAGTGTTACTAATTAAAACAACATGAAATTTAAAGGAAAATAAAATAATACAATTTTCAATTCATGAGGGAGGCTTAGCTCCCTTGGGCAGTGTTTACATCGAATTCCTATCTTTCGAAATAATGCGGGGTCACAACACTGTTACGCTGTAAATTCGTTGGTACTGTAGCAAAAACACTATACGAGCAACACTCGACGTTGTAGCAACGATGAGAATGCAGAAGGAGCCACTGTTGCTGACCATTTTAGAGGATGTGAATTCGTTTACATCCGCCCTTGTGTCAACTATCTTTACACAATTTCAAGACATCTTTACTATATGATTTATTATAATTTCAAATATGTCATTTAATTTCGTAATATAATTTTATATTTTGATATTTCCATGTTTGACTTCATATCCTAATAGTAGTCTTACAATTTATAAACGCGACACCTGCATCCTAGTAAGTTTGAATTAGAAATCAAATTTGATTTCCTGCAAAAAATATTGGAATTAAATTGAAATAGATATGCTCTAAATATGTATCATTATATTGTGTGAAATCAATTTACTACTATGCAACAATTGGAATATACAAGACGTGGTTTCCACATAAATCAAACCTATTGTATCTTCAACCTATTTCTTCACAATTGCTCTCGATAGTTCTGTAAGATTCACAAAGTATTTAACCTCTTTTTCATATTTTCAATCATGTATCCTATAATAAGCCTTGCAATTGCCATTTTAAACTCGTGACAAAGTAACATTTTTGCAAGTTCCATTCACATGCTCTATGCACAGTTTCTTTCTTCCACAACACTTACCAAAATATTTAATTTACAAACCTCATTTTCTCTTCTAATCGGTAACTTCAAACCAAACCAAAATAAAGATACATACACAGTCACACACACACACACACACACACACACACAGATACCAAAAACTCAACAAAGCAGATTCCTAGATTTGACTAGCAAATCTAGCTTAAAGAAAACAACTACACCTAAATTTGATCGAATTTAGGTTATACCACACCAAGTAGATATACCTAAATTTGATGAAATAACCCAAGTTCACAGAAAAATACTCTCTCATATAAACCTAGCACATTGCACAATTTATATTTTACAGAACAGAAAAAAGTTGATCAAAAATGTACAGAAAACTCTGAACTCATTTTCTTAGCATATCAAGATCAAGGTCCAGCTTTTAAAATAAAACATACTTCAAAGCTTCATTACACCCAGTAATTAAGAAACTTAGTTTGCCATAATAATCTCATCGAAATTCCAATCTCTGACAAGGTCCCTTGAGACGGCATGGCTCCTTTGTAAGCGTGGGGCCCCTTGTACAACTTGATTACCAGTTGATATTACAGGAAAAGGTGCAACTTTTGACGTCGCAATGCCAGTGCTTTGTGCCCCATTATTGATAATGTGCTTAAGAGTCAGGCAGCTGACGACTGCTCCGCACCGGCCTTCTCCTTCTGAGCTTGAGACAGAGTAACTTCTAAAAGAGTGAGAGGGGCTATCCATGCCATGGCATACAAGGCATGCCAAGCTCATTTTTTGTGGATCAATGCACCAGATCACAGAACAATCTCAATTCCTGAAATTACTTGTCAAAGTTAGAGAAGCAAAGCATATCCATGAATTGGTTTAAGATCAAATCAAATGTATAACGATCAAATAGCAAGGATAAGGGTAAAGATGCTATGTTAGCAATTCCAGGGAAAACTGATTGTAACTGTGAAATAGTAAAGAGCTATTACTGAGAGTGAGAAGAAACAACTAGGACAAAAAAAGGAAAGGAAAGGAAACGTCATTTTCACACTTTTGTCATTTTGTGTGTATGACTGTATGCTTGTGAGAATGTATGACAGTCTTCTTTGTGCTTATCTTCTCAAGTCGAGACATACAGTTTTACTAAAAAAGCTTGGCAATGAGATAATTGGATTCTGCAAAAGTAATATGAAATGTGAAATAACCACATAAGAAATATGAAATGTGAGCAAGCTCTAGGCCTTAAGAACATGGAATACTGCAAAAGTAACCACATAACAGTATTTTGGTATAAGCTGAAGTGATTTGAAATAAACATTTGAGAAAAAGCCCCAATTACTTGGACCTTTTTAAGTGTAGTTTCTATTTGAAATCTGAATTGATATTGATTTTCATCATGAGAGATAAAATGGGGAAAATATTGATTGATATATGTCAATTAAATCTTGTACAGTACATTTTTCCAATCAACTAAAACAGAAGAGAGAAGAAAGCGAAAATCAGAATGCACCAACGTATAGGCCTTGCTATGGATGTGATTGTTAATCATAGGAGATCAAAGAAATTATTTCTTTTTAGTAAAATCAAAGAACTTATTAATCCAACTAATTCATATCCCTAAAATTTGCCTTTCAGAAGATCTCGTCAATCGAACGTCTCCTAAAAAAACTGGTGAAACCAACGAGATTAATTCCATAAACTTTCTCTTAAATTGATTGAGCTAGATCACTTTTTTTTTACTAAAGAGCTAGATCACTTAGAATTTCCCTGCCTGTCAAAATTAATAATCGGTAATTCGAAATGTATGCATTCAAGCTTAATCTTGAGCTACATCACAGAACAATTGATGGTCGTAGAGATAAGAGCGCGAGAGCTGACCTTTGATGAAATCACACGAATGTGATTGGTTCGGCGTTCCAGAGTAGAGAGAGAGAGAGAGAGAGAGAGAGAGAGAGAGAGGATGAGAGGGGGGTTGGAGGGTGGAGGGAGAAGTAGAAGACCACCTCAAAATTAATTTTTCCTTCTCCGCAAAAGAACAAAATTATGGAACCCTTACGCTGTTGCGTTGCGTTGAGTTGAGAGATCAAGTTTTTTTAGTTTTAGTTTTCCCCTTATTTTCAGTTGGGGCTAGTGAATTGAAAATGAGCCTGGTCAGGCGGGTCGGCTCAAATTAGTTCGAATCGACGAGTTGATCGGTTCACAAGTTTGTCGGACTGAATTTGACGGGTTTTTAGATCGCAACTCATCTCCGATTCACAGATTGACGGACATGCGGGTTTGAGCCGGATTAGACGGGCTCTCGTACAAGTCAGATCAGTCGGTTTGGTCAGTTTTTTCTTTTTGGATTTTTTTGAATATTTATGAATTTTCTATAATTTAACGGGTTATTCCCGGTTATATGCGTCCGGATTTTGCACGAGTTTGCTCGAATTTTGCACTTGTTTTGTCCGATTATCGTGAATTTGGATGGATTGGAGCAAGTTTGCACAGGTTAATGACGAATTAGACGAGTCAGATCGCGTCAACTCTTTTTTGGACCGAGATTAACAAGTCTTTTCCAATAAGAATGACCTCTGCATGTCATAGACTTTCGGGTTTTTTTTTTGGACGAATGTACACGAGTTTGCTTTTGGATCAGGCAAATCTAAATCGGGACTCGAATTTTCGGACTGATTTTCTCTATAACACAGAGGATACATATTCCATTAATACTCATGATGTCTATCATTGTTAGATGTTTTTGATACGAGAATTGGAACTAAAATCTCTCCTTTGAGAGATCATATTCACCGTCATGTGTGCAATTGTGTTAAATTTATGTTTCATTTGTATGAATATTTAATAATAAAAAAATAGTTGGGACGATAATTCTTAAAAAAATTAGGTCCTACATTCTCTTAAGCGAAGTATAATATTTTTTTCTCTATTAAATTTATGTTTCATTCTCTTAATGTTTCATCATAACAATAAACTTTATTAAATTAAAATTTTATATTTTAATTTTTTTATCGACGTTTGCTCGAGGTGTTGAACATGTTGTTCCAGTGCGCACAATTTGTGACAAATATGTTCTTCGAAAGAGAGGTGATCTTTCTAGATGGGAGGATGAGTAGGGACATCTTTCGAGTCCGAGCAGAATGTAAAGGAGTAACTGACACAGTGTGAACAAGTGTGAAGGCACTAGTTATACTCTGCAATGAAGGGAGGTTATGGTTAGGTGGCCTGAAGCTAGCTTGAAAGGGATTTGGAGAGGCATTATGTTGAGTGGTGTGGGGATGTGGGGTGTAATATGGAGGGTAAAGTAGATGAGATGAGATTGCTCCAAAGCCACTTGCCAGGAGAGGGAGACGACGGACTCAGTTTGCTGAGGAAAGACCAGAGACTGAGGTGTGGATGTGAAGGTAGATCTCAATGAAAGAGAAGTGGGATGAGTGGTGGAGAGGTGTTAGTTGTCTGCTTCCGAAGATGTGTAAGTGTTGGTCATGAGGGACGGTGTCGGGAGGTGAACAAAGGTATTAGGAGTATCATAAGAAGTGGGAGACATGAGTGTGGTAGGATTTAAAGTGCTGGTGACGGGAAGGGGAGTAGTGCCCGAGGTGGTAGGGGATAGGTGTTGCGTCGAAGAGCGGTGAAGGGGTGTTTCGGACTTGCCCCGTGGGCACAACGATTTGATCGTCCCTTAGCGGGCAGATGAGAGAGAGAGAGAGAGAGAGAAAGTGAGTTCTAAAAAGTCAGAGTCAGACGAAAGCATCGATAATCTCGACCTTTTGAAATAAGCTGAGAGGAAGAAACAAGAGAGAAAGAAGAAATTTATTGATGAATATTATCCCGGCTCTCTAAATGACAAGTCGTGACAAGAGATGGGTTACAAGGGAGAGAGGAGTATATGAATGTAGCTAAGCCTAAATCAACTTGTAATTAGCCCATAATCTGTCCACTAATCCTTGTATTTATGAGCACACTAAGTTGTGGTGGGAACGGGTCAGCTTCTTGATCGGGTCACGCTATTTGATGAGTTGATTATCCGTCTAGATTCAATAGATTCAGTAGAGAACGGGTCATCTCAAGCAGATCAACGCTCGTGACTCGTGAGCCTAAATACAGACCGATTGTAATGGCCCTATCAGATCTAAATCAAGTTCAATCTTTTTTTTTTATAATTTGTTATGTGTATGCATTGTTTGTGGCATGCTTACACAAATATCAATAATTCATTTTTATCATCTGAAATGTACAAATTAATTATTAGCGACACAAATAATGCCGTATTGGCGTGTACCACGAAACAAATTTTGTTTGCCGATCCCTTCTAAATTTTAAATATCAATAATTCAACCGTTTGCCTCAATTGTGGTGATCCGGTGCACAAGTATATTATCGGCTGTCTAAATACTTTTTACAATTAGAACCCTTAAATTTATGATATCAACGTTTTGCATTGAAAATTAAAACAAACTTATTAGATGAATGTATCGGAGTAAAAGTGTAAAACCCAACATATTTTGTTGTCACTTGTCACTGTATAAAGTATAAAATGCATGCCTCTAAGATATGAACATGCGAAACAAATTATTTTCGCGATCTACAGTTCATGGCACTTTAGTTGGTCCACTTATGATCTCAGCTCTGGCAGGATTTGAAAACAATAATTTATGTCATTTTTTCTATAAAAAAAAGTGCAAGTCTAAATGGGTCGGTACTTCACGACAGTTGCTGGATCAAAATAATTGCTTTTGAAAGCTCAGCTTTGAATTTTATTTGCACGCAGGATTAATGGTGTGGTGTCAGTTTTCCAAACAGTGACTAAATTAGTTTAATTGAAGACTACTTTTTGTCACACAGTTTTACAACTTACTCCCACGTAAGATTGCTTATTTTATTATTTTCAATTTGACTCCGACCCAGCGATTAGATTAGGTATTTAGGTACCAGTGCGCAGATCACAACCGTTTATTTGCTTCAAGATTTGTATCAGCTCAAATCACCAAAAACCTATCTTCAGTTACACGGCTGAGATACGTGCAGTTGAAGATGAGGACACAAAAGTAATAGGTATCATGATATGGTTAGATATAATAGTACTGATCCAACATGGAATCAATTTTACGGGTTTAAATTTAGATAATTAATTTTTCATCTATCAATTTTTAGTTTTTTACAGATGGATGGTCATTTTTTTATGCGAATATATTCATCTAATTGTATTATTGTATTTATTATGCAAGGCATTATCAAAAGTTCAAGCCCATAAATTGGCATCAATATGGGCTTATTGATCTTTGGAATCAACATGGGCCCAATATGTGCAATGAAATTCGGACAAGTTCTTTCTTCTCTTTCGTTGGTATTACCTGAAAGACGAAAACATAAAGAAGTCCCTTACTTTTGAAACTTTGTACTGTGCCTTAAATTGTCTGGGATAATGTTTGTTAGATACCACATTTGATATCAATTATTGATATCGATTTTATTTTGTACTTTTAGTTGAGTTATTCTACACATTATTTGAGTTATCATGCATGTTATACCATAACTATTCCAGTACAAAAAAATAACATATATAACTATTTCAATACAAAAAATAACGTGCATAATAACTCAAATAATGTACATGATAACTCCATTAAAAAAATCAATAGCATGTATAACTATTTCAGTACAAAAAATAATATGCATAATAACTCAAATAATGCATAAAATAACTCAATTAAATATATATATAATAAAATTGATATATCAATAATTAATATCAAATTGATATATATAATTAATATCAGCTCCTATCTTGTAATACAATCTTTAGGAAAGTAAAGTCAAAAGACTCTGTCGGTGCTAGTGCTCACTGCATATTTCTCTTGCCTTACCCCATTTACACTTGCGCGATATTGCCTAGTTACTCCCGCTACCTCTAAATCCCAACCATCCGATCCTTTACCTATGGCTCGAGATCCTCCGTCCCCTTCTCACCTCTCCGCCTCTTCCGACGACGAAGAAGACCCCCATCAGACACTCATCCACCAAAATGAGACCAAGCCACCTCCTTCATTCCAACCATCAACTGGACCCTCCGTTTTCGAGATCGGTCGCGCCACCGCCGCTCGCATCAGCCGTAGCTCCGCCATTCCGAGCAAGAGATGCCTCATTCTAGCGGTATGTGTTCCACTCGTGCTCATTCTTCTCTTCTCTCTGGATCTCAGGAGTGCTTTCTCTTCAGTAATCCCTGCGGGTCCCGTTGCCACGTCAGATCGGATGCGCGAGGCCGAGCTCCGAACCCTTTTTCTCCTCAGAAACCAGCAATTGGCTCTCATGCGCTTGTCGGACAGCATTCAGCCTTCCGATGTGGGTCCCGGATCTCAACGCAACGGGTCGGATCTCTCCCCTACCCCTTCGCCAATTCAGAGGACAAATCTGTCTGATGTTTCTTTGAGTGAGATCAAATCGGTATTGCATGAACAGATGAGGGTTAATCAAGAAATCCGTAACGTGCTCCTCTCTGCTCATGGAATTGGGAACTTCTCAGAGTTAGAGACCAATTTCGGGCCTGAATTTGATTTTCCTAATTTTGGTTCTGAAATGTGTAAAGAGATTGAAAGACCAAAAGACAGGCGAACAATTGAATGGAAACCAAAGAAAGATCTATTTTTGTTTGCAATTTGCCTCTCTGGCCAGATGTCTAACCACCTGATATGCTTGGAGAAACACATGTTCTTTGCTGCATTACTAGATAGAATTTTAATACTGCCGAGCCCCAAAGTTGATTATGAATACAGTCATGTGTTAGACATAGAACATATCAACAAATGCTTTGGCCGAAAGGTTGTCATGACCTTTGAAGAGTATGAACAGGAGAAGAAAGGGAAAATTCACATAAATAAGTTTATTTGTTACATAGCTTCTCCACCCTGCTTCCTAGACAACGAGCATGTAAAGAGGATGAAGAATTCAGGGGTTTCTATAGGGAGTAGAATTGAGGCACTGTGGCCCGAAGATGCAAAATTGAAGGAGCCGAAGAAGAGATTTGTTGCTGACATAATGCAGAAATTCTCGAGCAATGAAGAGGTAATTGCAGTTGGAGACCTGTTCTATGCTGATGTGGAAGAGGAGTGGGTCATGCAGCCGGGTGGCCCCCTCAAGCACAGCTGTCAGACCGTGATCCAGCCAAGTCGCCTCATCGTGCTCACAGCTCAGCGCTTTGTTCAGACTTTCTTGGGTGGTAATTTTGTCGCTCTGCACTTTAGGCGCCACGGCTTTCTCAAGTTTTGTAATGTTAAGAAAGAGAGTTGTTTTTTTCCGATTCCTCAAGCGGCTCAGTGTGTGAAAAGAGTGGTGGAGGAAGCTGGTTCTCCTGTCATATACCTCTCTACTGACGCTGTCGACAGTGAGACCACACTCCTCCAAAAGCTAGTGAAGTTAAATGGTGAGGAGGTCCCACTTGTTAGAAGGCCAGAGCACAACAGTGCTGAGAAATGGGATGCATTGCTGTACAGAAATCACCTGGGTGGGGATGCTCAGGCGGAGGCGATGCTGGATAAGACGATATGTTCATTGGCTAAGGTATTTGTGGGGTCGGCAGGGTCTACGTTTACAGAGGATATCTTGCGGCTGCGTAGAGGGTGGGGTTCTTCTTCCAGCTGCGATCAGTACCTTTGCCAGGGTCATCTCCCTGATTTTATCGCCGAAACTGATTAATTGGTTGATTGATTGACTCGGTATAATTTGGTTTGCTTTTATTATTTCTTTGTACAGTTTGTAGTTTCTGTATTGTGTTCACTGCCCTGTGTATTTGTTATTTTTTAGGTTACAAAAAAAAAGGTTCAGTTTTGATTAGCTTATATAAGAGAAGTTAACTGCTGAGACTGGTGTTTATGAGTTATGGTGTCATTTATATAGAACATAGAATTCGCATAAAAATCTGCTGCCGATTTTTCCTGTCACAAAACTATGGCACATGATCTCAACCGTCCATAAGAAATTGTGCACGAATTTAAAAAATTCTATCTAAAAAAAGTAAAAACCGCATCTTTCTGTTTATGTTGAATCCAATTCGCGTGTCATAGATTTATGTCGTTACAACAATGACAGCGGATTTGGACTCATAGACCAATGTATGTTTTTTTTTTTGAGGAAAAGATGAGAGCTCGCGGCTCTCAAATTTCATTGTAGACCAATGTATGTCATAACAGCATTTCAGTTTTATTGTTTTTGGGTATTAGTCGTTGACTTTTTTTTTTGTCTTTTTGACACATGTCGCTTTTGTTGAATAATCTTTACCTTGGTGAGGCGTTGAGTAATGTATGAGCCACAGTAACTAAACACAAGTCAACGGCACATTTCCAAATGTTGCTTCATAAAAAGATGATGGTTAAAACTGACATTTCCAGTGTCGAAAAAGAGCTGAGATCTTCCTCTCTGTCTCACGAGGCGACACAGAGAAGAAAACAAAAAAAAAATCTAACCCTAGCTCTAGGTGGGGAGGTCGGCGGCGGCGTCGATCTCCCCCGCCTCCCCCCTCCCTCTCCCTCTCCCTCTCCCTCTCTGTCTTTTTCATTCTCTCCACTATTCTCTCTCATTCGCAGATCTGACGCGTCGCCGCCTCTAAGTGGTTGCTCGCGTCGCCTGGCTCCAAAAAATACAACGGAAGTCGCTTCCCCTAACCCCGCGTGTCGCAGGGGTCGATCTGTCGTGCCAGCGTCGCTACTCCAGACGCGTCAGTGGTCGCCCCTCTATAGTCTGGGTCGCGCCGTCGCCGTCACCAGGGAGGTCGCGACACAGAGGCAGCACTAGGCGACGTCACCCAAGGAGCTTGCGTCTGCTGGTAAGGTCGCGACAGTGAAGATCTTGTTGGTAAGGTCGCGACAGTGAAGATCTCGCTGGTAAGGTCGCTGTGTAGGGTCGTTGTGTCGTAAGGGGGAGCGACAGTGGAGTTGGTCACAGCCATAGAGGTCACAAGGTTGACCTCTAGGGTTTTCTGACTCGTTTGGACATCTAGGGTTTTCTGACCTGTTTGGACATCTAGAGTTTTCAGACCCGATTGACCTAACTTAGCTGGCATGGGGGGCTGATACCCCATGATACCCGAGGAAGGGTGGATAAGGACAGATCTCTAGGTTTGTCGCGTCGTCGCATCGTCGGTTGGATGCGTCGCGTCACCTAGGTATGTGGTTTGAGACCACTGCTAGGTCACGCCGCAGTCGCCAGTCGTTGCTAAGTTGAGTCGTCGTCGTCTGTCACAACGATGGCAAGGAGCTTCATCGATTGTGGTTTACGAGCTTTCTGAACAGCTCGTGGAAAGGGGTTTGACGGCAAACCTCTCAATGGAAAAAGGTCAACACTGGCAAGGAGCTCCGACTAGCAGGAGTGCCGTGTGTGATCGATGTAATGACCGAGAAGAGCAACTGTTGCGATCGATGTAGCAATCTGAGGATATGGAATTCAAACCCTCACTGGATAATTCAACCCCACAAAAGGACGGTTGCAGGTGGTAGATCTACTAGCAATGGTGCTCGTAGATAAGATTAGGTCTGAAACTGAGAGTCAGGCCATGGAAATTACAGCTTATCGGATGGTTGTAATGCAAATTCGGCTTTCAGCTCCTTGTACCAGAAAGTCGAAGGACTTACGCCGCCTCGATAATGCTTTCTAGCCATATCTCACATAACTACCTCATCAAGGAGATTAAAGGGTGGTTCAGAAAGACAACGAAAATTGCTTCAAAGAAATATCTACAGCAGCTCATGAGGGTGGGACGATGGATTTCGACCTCCTGCAGCAGCAGATGGCGAGGGTAGCATAGATAAACATCACGACGCAACGATCATTCAGTTGTGATCGTCTTTATCTTTAATTTTAGGATTACTATACTTCTCGGTGGTTGCAATTTTCTCTTTTTTATTTTTTTCTTTTCTATTTTGTAAAACTATTTTTATTGATTAATAAAAATTATGTAAGGCAAAATCTTACTCCTCAAAGAAAAAACTGACATTTCCAACTTCTATCAAATTTGGTTGTCTATAGACTAAATTGTTTTGTAATATTTTGTTGTGATGTGTTTTTTGAGCTTTGGAGGTAATGAAGAGAGTTTTGATTGTTTCATTTGTTTTGCTGCTTTGGTGGGTTCATCAGATTGTAGCTAGTAGTCTTATATTGTTGTTTTATTATTTTTTTATTCTATGATTTTGCTGATAAACTGTAATTTATGACTTTGTAATAATTTAGTTAATTTTAGTAAAACCAGTGGATTTATTGTATTTTAGTAAAAAAAAATTATATTGAATTAAATTAAATATAATAAAAATAAGAAGAATAAAGCCGGGAAGCCTAAGCAAAACATGAACCCACATTCTATGGAATCCAGCATCTACCCCCTCCTCGATCAATCTGGACCGTTGATCGGTTTTGTTGATTGCCGCAATTGCAAGTTCAGTTCACCGATTCTCTTTGGGGAATTCACATTCGATGAAGTATTTCATAATACGGAATAATCATCCAATGATTCAAATTAAATCGAGATTTGTTCGTGCGAATTTTGATAAAATGTGAATTATTGAATAACTTTGTTTTACGAGATATCCCACCGAATATGAATTCTTCGTACAGTGGTACTTTCTCTTTTCCGTCTCTTTGTCTCTCTCCATTCTCTTTTGTGTGATTTTTAAAGGTTAATCCGCTACTATGTAGAAATTTAGAAAAAAAATCGATGTTATGTACTTTTCTTCATTTACTCAAATAGTGAATGGAGAGACGGCACTCCATTGCTAAGTTCCAAAAAAATGTTGGAAAAAAGTATGTAAACTCGTCAGTCTACAAAGGTTCTTCTGCATTCATTTTCAGTTGGATATGTATACAAAAGAATGCTTTTTTTCTTCAAATGGTACTAATAATTGTCCTCCATTATGTCTTTCATAATTGTTCTTCAAAGATTCAAATCGCACAATCCGACCTATACGTTTTGCGCTACCTAGGTGTTGCTCTCGAATCAAATTTTGGGAGAGAAGGAAGGCGAGGTTAGAGCAAAAAAAATTAGATGTTATTTTTTTCAGACATGTTAAATTTTTTCGTTCAAATAATGAATTTTGTTACCTCCAGTTTGAAGGATAAATTTTTATTTTCTTTCTCTTTCATTTCTTTTATTTCCTTCCTTCCCTCGTTTGTGACTGAAGCAGACTCCTAGAGTCCATAAAATAAAAGTAATTATATTTTTTCTACTACATGTATCTTAAGTTAATATGATATATATAGAGATAGTTTGGCTATTTTACTTTGCGTGTATATTTCGAGGTTAAGTTTAAATGACTAATTCAAACTGTTGAATTTAATCTTCATATTGAAATCTTGTTGGTGACCAAATTTTAATTTTTTTAGAATTTTTTTGCTATAATTTAAAGTGGTGCAAAGTTACTAATCCAATGATTACTAAACCATCAACGATTTTGAACCTCTTAAAAATATCAAAAAAAATTTAAAAATTTAAAAAATATAAAATTAGGTCACCAACAAAATTCCAGTATAGAGATCAATTTCAAAGGATTGGGTCGATCATTTGAAAATTGGATCTCGAGATATGCATGTAAAGTACAGCGTGTGTTGCACTTTGCAAAGTAGAATATTCAAACTTTATATATGTGTTTGACTATTCTAGAGTTTTGCGCGGCCTAGAGTTTGGTTATTTCACTTCGCAAAGTACACACATGCTATACTTTACATATATATCTCGAGTTTCAAAGTTCGAATGACCGACTCAAATCGTTCAACTTGATATTTATATTGAAATTTTATTGGTCACCTAATCTTACATTTTTTTTCATTTTTCTATATATATATATATAGAGAGAGAGAGAGAGAGAGAGTTAGACTATTGTGAAAATGTTTGCACTTTGGGTTGAAGTGCAAACGGTCTAAATTATATTTTTTGAGCTCGAAACATTGATTTAATTTACTCAATAAATTTTTCATATTGAAATCTTGTAGAAAATAAAATTTCGTGATTTTTGAAGCTTTCGATATATTTTTAAATATTTTTTAAAAATAGACATATTTAATATTAAAATAATGGCCTCTTCAGGGCTGTTTTTAAAAATTACTTAAAAATGGCTAGGAAGCTCCAAAAATCAAGGAATTTGATTTCCTACAAGATTTTAATATGAAAAATTTATTGAGCACCTTAAATCAATATTTCGAGCCAAAAAAATATAATTTGAACCGTTTGTACTTCAACCCGAAGTGCAAACGTTTTCACAATAGTCTAACTATATATATATGTATGTATATATAGGGTTATTTTTCTATTTTTTCTAATATGTATATATATGTATATAACACAAAGTAGGTACTGAAATTAAAAATAAAAATACTAATTCATAATAATATTTAATTATTTAACAACTTAGCCCCAAAAATACGTAATTCATATAAGATAACAAATTATAGATAAAATAACTTACATAATTGAAGAACATATATCGTTAAGAGAATGCATTCATATCGATCTTCAAAGATTTTCCTCTGACATAATGATGATAACTTAGGCATTTTTCCTCTTTTCTAATTTTCTTTAATGGATAAAATTATGGCATATTATTTTTTAACAGAAATGAACCTTTTATAATTTCTGAAGCAACTTTTGGAATCGAGTACAGTAAATTTGTTCATCAAGATTTTTCATCAAAATTAGGATGCATCATTTAGTAAATTCTTAAATGAACTTGTCTCATAATAATTAGATAGGTCACATAAGTTTATTATAACAAATAATATTCGAACATTCTCTCACTTGGTCTAAATCTTAAGCATTATAATGAAGTTTATGTTCAAAAGTTGGCCAATATAATTTGCATGAAATTGAACCTTGTCAAATTAGAAACACCAAATCAAACTAATGTAACCAAAATAACTATTGTCGTTACTTGATCCTCATTAATTATAGTAGTGGTATTATTTCCAACAAATGATTAATAAAATTCTTTTGATCCACATAAGTAAAATTTTATTAAATTAAAAATTAATGTGCAACATAACAAATAAACAAATATAATAAATTCAAAGTCAATGCATAATTGAAGCTTTAGTAAATACATTTGCACATAGTTCACTACAATAAGTTACAAGTTTTTAACCAACTCATGCCAGCAATATTCTTTTTTAGAAGAGTGAGTCTGACACCTTTGCTAGAAAATTAGCTAACATAGCTCTTGTATTGAAGGGCGGAGCATTGTGTTGCAGTTGGGGTCCCAGAACACCACTGAAATTGCAAAAACTATTAGGGACCTTAGTAAAAAAATGCAGGGACCTCAGTAGCAAAAAGTCAGGGACCTCATTCTATGTTATTCTGTTAGATGCTCAATATCATATGAGTTCGAATCTTCTACTTTTCTCTGTGAAAAGCATATGTTATTCATTCATCTGAATCTCTCAAATAATATGGAGAGTTAAGATTAACTATTGTTGTTGAGGTTATTTTATTTTATTCCCTTTATGTCCGAAGTCAGTGCACATGCAATATCCTGCTTGTGAGAAGGAAAAAGTGAAGTCCTCTTCCACCTTCCCAACATCTATTTTTTTTAATTCATTTTATTCCGCCTCTGTTTTCCATTTTCATCTCACCCGAACACAAACTTCATTAGTATTTCTAAATTACCAAATATATTCAAAATATTATATGTACAATCAGAACACTACAAAATATTTATGTTTATTAGTATTTCATCTCACCCGGACACTACAAAATTTTATCAAACATAGGACCAAACAACAATTACTTGTTCAAGCATTTCGTCAAACACATTTCGAGCAACATAATTTAATACAACAACACTTAATATGTCATTTCTTTATCTTTAATCACAAGTATCATGAAACATTAATTGAACAACACTAAAATATTTATGTTCACACAAAATTCAATCCTCACCTTGTCGGAACAAATACACAAAAATGAATTAAATGAAAAATGCCATTAAATTCACACTATTTTTCAAGTTGATTTTAGTTAAAAAAAAAACAATAAAAAAATCATGGTTACGCAGTTACGCTACTGGTTCTACTCGTCGACGTGCCCTACTCCAACACGTCGACGTGTCTATGCTCCGACGGGACCCCACTAAACCAAAATCCTGACTACGCCACTGCTAGTATTAATAATATGTTGTCATAATAGTACATCTTTGACTTTGTCTTAATAACAAGATATATGATGTCTATCCACTTAAGTACACTATATTACTTATTGTTCTTAGAGAAGAAAATATCATTCTTGTGCTAAAAAAAGAACGATAAATTTACTCTCGCTAACATTGAGATATCATTCATTTATTGTATATCTTTAAATCCAAATATGATTATGAACTCATGAAACTTTAAATATCATGTGAGGCTTATTTTAACCCGTATATAGATCCAACCAACATCACATATGTTATCTGCCTTGTATAGCAAAAATTCATGTTATTTCATTGAAGTTTCTTTATGCAAGTCTCCATTAAAAATGCTTACTATTAATAATGAAAACAATCACACATCACATAATAAAGTGAATCAATTTTTAAAAAAACTAATCATCGATTAATCAAACTGAAATACATATAAAAAATACTAAAAAAGTTTCAGTGTTAACAAAATAGTTCTCACATAATCTCACCATCGGATTAAATTGAATCACATAAAAATAGTTCTGAGTGCATGTGCATTTACTC